>SMSR01014352.1:24218-151682 GCA_019453355.1 Ceratina japonica
ACACTTTTCCCTCTTCTACCGTATACATACTCTGAATAGCAGCGTCACTTTTTTTACTCTCTAGTATATTCCTCGACTAATAAGGAAATTTACTTTTTCCTCGTAGACTTGTAGCGCATACGTTGAAAATGAATTTCTGCGATTTTATATTAATATTCAAGGAAACAATTTTTCTTGTCATGTTTTTAATATACAAAATATAATATTTATTTATAGTTACATTTTGAAATGTAATTATTTTTTCCCGTTTCGTTTTTTTCTTTCAATGGGAAGCACCAATTTTCAAAGTTATTCTTATTATTATTACGAAAATGGATTTTGCGTTATACTGTGGAGTTTCTCGTCTTCAGAATTTATTACACTTGGCTTCGGATACTAATTATGCATCAATTAGTTATAACTATAATAGAATTGACAACGAAACGGGCCGGAGTGGGTTGTTTCTCGATTTCTCAACTCGGCCCGTCGATGCGAAATTAATCATGCAAGCCAAGTTCTGAGAACCCATTAAGCACGCCGTTGGCCCAGGGACACACACGTACGCGCCGTGGTGTTCATATTAACCAGCCACCGCGATATCGTCATTAGGGATCTTAATATACGGGCCAAACAACCGGCGTGATCCACCAAGAGTCCCCGCCAAGTGCGATTGTCCGCTAAAATGAATATAAATCAAACCTTCTGTCTTCGAGGCAAAGTGTCGCGATGAACCCGCGAACAAGCAACGATTCATCGTTCCCTAAAAGCCATCAAGCACGATTAATTCTATTCTTTCTTCTTCGAATCTTCTCGTCATTCGATGTTAAGCTTCCAACCGATTTTATAAGGTTCTCATACTTGATAGGTATTTTCATTGAAACTTTCAAATTCAATCATCTCACATTAATTTCCGATATGACTGTACTACGTCCTTTATAATTTATACGAGCTTGCGAATTTTCCTGTCATTGCATCTCAATTTTCCAAGCTCGTTAAAGTATTTATATTTAATAAATCTTTTCATTGACCCGTTTTGATCAAACAATTTATTTGCAATAATACAATATGTTGAATACAACAATAAGTTCTATCAGATCGTGCAGGATCGACTGTACAATAGCAGATTCAACATCTCGGATTGATCGCGATTAAAATGTTGAAATAAATACGGCGATGGGTTTAAAAACTTGGTGGAAACGAGGCTGTCATCGAGAATAAGATCTCGCGAAGCGCAACGAGGTGCCCGTGAAGTGTTCCCAAAGCGATTCGCTTCAAATTTTTGTGCCGCGGTCACCTGCGGACCCGCATTAACTGTTCAAAGAGGGAAGAAGAAAGGGAGTCACGCGGCGTGGCAAACCCATTAGGTGGTACAGCCCTGATCGGTTAAGAGCACCAGCCACCCTTTCTTTCTTTCTCTTCCCCTTGTTCGTTTTTTTTCTTTTACCTCTACCGAGAGGTATTCCCCGCTATCTTCCGGACGGGTGCACGCACCAGCAATGAAGAGGCACTTACGATTAGACCTCTCGAAAAAGGTCCACTTACGCGAGGACGGCCCACTAAAAGTTGGCGGTGCTCGTAAATCGAGCATTTCCATCCAAGAATTTTTTCCGTCTAGACGCACCTCGTACACCCTGACAGCTAAGATAGATACATAAATGTAAAGAGAGTCATTCCTCGTCCTAGCTTCCGCTACTTGATTTCGTGAACTTGTACAATCGTCCAATATGAACGACTCTTACTTTCATTCATCGTAGAGAGTTACTTTTTACGATATGCTGCATGTGATTCAATAATGCTGTTATCTGAAAGTTTCTATTGACTGGTTTAATTACGAATATTTGGTTCGACGAATGTTTATCCATGAAATAAAATAGCATAAGGAGCGATTAAGGTTCATTATAAAAACTAAAAACGTCTGTGCTTCTTACAAAAAGCGCGGACATATAATTANACTCTTACTTTCATTCATCGTAGAGAATTACTTTTTACGATATGCTGCATGTGATTCAATAATGCTGTTATCTGAAAGTTTCTATTGACTGGTTTAATTACGAATATTTGGTTCGATGAATGTTTATCCATGAAACAAAGGAGCGATTAAGGTTCATTATAAAAACTAAAAACGTCTGTGCTTCTTACAAAAAGCGCGGACATATAATTATAGACTACGGATGTTATGAGTGTATAGTAAAATTAAGTTTGTAAAAACCGCTCGAAAATTTATGTATTGGTTACAAATGCATGGAGTATCGACAACAGTGTATAGTACGATGCTTAAAATATTAAAGACAATTCTTGATTATCATTTTAAATGTCATTTCTTGAATTGACACCCCACAGGTTTTAGTTTACATAAAAACCCGCAGTCGAATAATTGAATCGTGTGTCAAAATTACAGAGTCATATGAAAGAAAAAGAAAATCCACTTAGATCGGGTGAGATGAAGTTGTAATTTGTTTTTGAAGAGTTATTTTTGTCACGAAACCAGGTTCGTGACAAAGGAGGAAGAGACGTGAAGGTGTTATCGAAGCTGGAGTAGCGGGACCACTTCGTGGTAGGCCTCGTTATCTTAACCGAATTTACGGAAAACACTTTGCCCGGTGGCCACCACCGGGTCGGGCCAGGAATGCTTGTCCTGCCACCGACGAAACGATCGGTATTCCTGGCATCCTATCCGCCACCACCGGGTCCCGGACCGCCGCCTCCGAATACTGCGATCGTGTTAAACTCGTGTTTCCTAATGGATTCTCGGAATCGTCGTCATTCGCTTCTCGAATCACTCAAAACGAGCACCGGCCACCGTTTCCCGTTCCATTCCCGCGGCGCGTCGCGTCGCGTCGATTCCGATTCGATTCGATTCGAGTCCTCTGAACCGAGAAGAGCAATCAGAAAGCCGATCAACGGAAAACTCGCTCACCGGGAAACATCGTGCGACTCTATTACCTACTGCTTTTGGGATCTAATTCGATTCCCGAGTTGTCTCGAATCGAATCACTACAGCGTAACGCCACGGTGGTACCGTAAGATCGCCGACATAGACCCGTGAATAAAAATTAAGAAATCGCTCGCTGTAAAAAATACATGTATAAAATTCGTCAGCTAAGTCCTGAACCGAAGAGAATGTGAAATTCATCGTAAAAAGGCGTAGGAGACTGAGGTCGTTTGTGGCCTGGAACTAATGACGAACGCGGTGACAAACGACAAAGAACTGTTACGTAGTAGACTTAGACTTAGGGTGTTAGAGTGTACAGTAGTTGAGGCTAAAAGAAGAGACGGAAGATGGAGATTGGCAGCACGTCGCATCGCGTTGCCTCGGAGAGTGGAGATCCGATAAAACGTCGCGTTTTGCTACGCTGCCTTTGCCGTCCAGCCAAACACCTGCGCCTCGCCATTATACACGATTAAAGGACAAATCGAATCGAGTCGGACAAAAAGGTTCCACGGGATCATGTAATCTCTATTAACCTCAGAGATTGCGGGATCGAATAGCTTCATTTCCTTACCTTCTTCTGTACTTAATCATTTACTATAAAGTATATTACTTTTATTATTACAAGAGGAAATCTTGTTAAATTAGAAACAAATTTATCTACATATAATTATGCGTAACAAGGTAGTATATGTAAATGTATAAACAAATGTATTGTTCAACTTCAAAGTTCCTTGTTTTTTTCGAGAAAGGAAGGATGCAATAGGATGCAATAAGATGCAAGAAAGGAAGGATTCAATAAATAAAGAGAGATCGAGATCTCTTTTTAATTTATCGGTATTATTTATATATTTTATCGGTAACATCTAATTGATGGAAGCGGTCAAACGAGAGTCTCGAGTCCATCGCTATTCATGTCTGGATCATTGTACTTATGTCGGTACACAGTTGGATAAAGTTGCCAGGCGTTTCGTTTCATGCGCAATCAGATTACCGGACGAATTAACCGACCGCTCGGACAACATGTGTCAGCAACGTTGTAGCACGGTTATCGTGATCACGGTAACGACCACTTACGTTCTCGGTAGCCATAAATTAGAGCATTTCTTTAGCTTGAATTTATCTACGCGGTAAAGCGAGTCTAATGGCTCCCTTTCTCCCTCCCACGGAGACAACGAACGTCAAAAGGCAGCCGGAGTCATACCGTCGTCTAGGAAACGAGCGGAGAAGTTAGGACGACGCGACGTCGCGATGANCTCTCCCTCCCACGGAGACAACGAACGTCAAAAGTCGTCTAGGAAACGAGCGGAGAAGTTAGGACGACGCGACGTCGCGATGACCCCTGTTCGACGGGATCCCTCACGCGAAACCATTAAAAAAGTTTTTCCGTCAGAAATAGATCCAGTAGTTATCGAGAAAAGAAACGCAAACAGTGGCTGAACCGGATGAGGGACGGATTGGAGATTGAACGGAAGGAAAGAAGCGATCAGACGCGCCACGAGTCAATTCTATCTCGGTCCGCGGACACGAAAAAAGGAACGCAATCTCTTCGGTTTGTCGGACCGTGTCGAGAGGAGGCAAAAGAATACTCATTCTTAGTAAATTCTCTCCGTGATCTTTAATTCAATTAATATCATAAGATATTACAGTCGTGTATACGCATATAAATATTATCAGGAATTCTATATCGCAATTATCAATTTGCATAGATATTATTGATTATGCAAATGTAATATCTCGTGCAGGAAAAACATGGCTATAAAAATTCTCTTCTGACGTATTTGTAATATTATACGTACATTTGTAGATACAGAGAATTTTATTCGTTTTATAGTTTATGCGAAGCAATAGATATGTAAGAATTTCTAACAATGTAAAAGTTTGCAGAATGTAGACTGTCATTTTTCTAACCGCGATAGTAAAGTAGCGGATTTATACCCGGGGAGGTTCGCGATCGATAGGCCGCAGGATCGTCAAAGTAACATCGCAATTCGGAAACGACACTTTCCGCGCGATAATCTCTCCGAGGGATCTCGTAAAGGGAAGAAGAAGACGAAGAACAAGTAAGAAGGTCCCTGCGCGCGTATTTTTAGGACGTGTCCCGCGTGTAATTACGGGTGTAATTTTACCGGTCATTAAGGCACGCACCTGCCGATAATCTAAACAATCTCGTCCTACGGCTCGGATCTGATAAGCACCATAACTCTTTTTCTGTGTACCGTATGCAACTCGCATTGCGCTTGCTTTAAAGTCAAAGGTCCGCGGTACCTGTGGATTACAGGAAGATATCTTTCTACAAACGTACGGGTTATCTCGTTGTCGCGCAGCATTAAGACAGATTGTAATTTATTACTGCGTAACAAATGTAGATTTTTTACGATTGTAGTTAATTAGTACAATTACAGCGAATATATGTACGTATACGTGTAGGTTTCATTAAAGTAATTGTCAGATTTCACGTACTTCCACCTTTTTGGTTTCTTAATCCTTAAAACTTTCATTATAATTTGTTTGTATAGTGACTTTGCCACTTACCAAAAAACTTTGAACTTTGAAATTTTAATATTAATCATGAACTGTAACCTGTTGATTAAACACAAGAAAAATATACATATAACTTCCATTATGATTCGTAGCATATACCAAAAATCGATTCAAATTGAGAGGGAATCGTGTCATTGTAGAAGTGGAAACGTATTACGAATCTCGCTATGCGAAAGTACCTAGACATTCAATTTCGCATGATAATAAATAGAAATTTTTCTTTTCAGAGAAATAAAACGGTCGTGGTTTAACGAGGAGGAACTTCTAATCGACGTTTTACTCATTGCGCGCGTCTCCAATATGTACGTCGCGTTTTTCCTTTTCTTTTATACTTTTACATCCCATTCCTACCGTCGTCGATTTTTTTTACTTTTTCTTACCGTTCGATGGTTCTCCGCTCGCGGAGAACAAGTTAACGAGGTGAACACGCTCTAACGTTTGATATTTACCCGGACTCCGCCTTGGGTCTCGTTTTATTGAGTCATATATCAAAACTACGCAGCCTGAAAATGTTGAGGCAGGGAGGAAAAGGATTTGACAGAATCGTGGTCTCGGATTTCGTGAACAACATTACATTATCGCTTGATTTGTATCATACCCCTCTTAATTTCAATCTCATTTTCGATGAACGAAACCTGC
Source organism: Ceratina japonica (assembly GCA_019453355.1). Taxonomy (NCBI): domain Eukaryota; kingdom Metazoa; phylum Arthropoda; class Insecta; order Hymenoptera; family Apidae; genus Ceratina; species Ceratina japonica. Next base: position 30,310 of record SMSR01014352.1, read on the forward strand.
GTAACGTTTTGTTAAAAGAGTTAGAAGCATTAAAACATGACAAAAATTAAAAAGAATATATTTATCCACTTTTTCGTTAATGCAGAAAGCAGCCATTTAAATCCTTAAGCATTTTTTAGATTATTAATACACATGCTGAGAAACAGCAAACGAATCATAATATTTTATAAGGGTAGTTAAAATCTATCTTCTTAGTAATAAGAAAAAGTTGTTAAATATCTCTGGTAGAGAGATTATCTAATGTATTCTTGCTAGATAACTTTCATACTTTCTGCAGCAACAATCTCGATAAAAGAACTGATTCGAAAGCTAACCGCGCTGGGCAAAGATTAAATTAAAATTCGTTCGATTCGCATGATTATTCGGGTTTTAATTGGCGTTAGCCCGCGGACATACCGGGTGGTTAGATTGAAACGTTCAGAGGGAGAGGCAGGGTCGAAGGGGCTACAAGTTAGGCTACGCAGGCACGAGAGAAAGAGAAGAAAGAAAAAAAGGGGAGAGGAAGATCAAGCGTGGGTTTCCCCTAGCTGGCCCACATTCCAATAAATAACGAAACAAAGGAGCTGGAAACTCACCCCTCTCTCCGACGTTTCATCTGCCGTTTCGACCTGCCGCCATATTTACATCCGATAACGAGCCGCCGGCAGATATTTACATTTTTAATAGCATAAACCCACAGACCTGACGGGGCCCCGTTCGAATATTATATTTCCCTTCCCGACGCCGATGCCTCCCCTCCTCCGGCCCCATCAAACGACCCCACCAAGTGGACGCCATTTATTAGCCCTAATTGATCGAAAGGGGTACGTGAACCTTTCTCCCTCCGTCCCACCTTCGCTGGTATATGAGACGGTTTACGCGTTCCTTCGAGAAAAGGAGTTTCAGCGGAGGGATAGAGGGAGTCGCACCCTCGTTTGCCGCAAGACACATGACGCCAGTTATTCGGGAAACGATTAGCCTGATGAGTTAACAGGTGATAGCTATAAAGCCCAAAAGAAAATTAAAGTTTCAACAGGCATCATTTCCTCCCCCTCGCTCGAGAAGAAAAGTGGAAAACGCCACTAATAGACTCGTCATACCAGAAGAGTCAGTAAATATCTGATTAGAACGAGTTTACATAAAATTCTATGCAAAATAATATTTAAAGAGAGTGACAAAATATCGCTTTAGTAAGAATAAAAAATTGTTTGTTTCCTAAATATTGATTCTTTGATCATGCACGTTCACTAGAAATATTGTTTGTAAAAAGTAAAACCCTATTTTTATCGACGTATTTATGTATCATCTACGTATATCACTTCAACTTTAGAAACGTAAATGGCGATTTAAAAAACGACCGTACTTTTTCTTACATACCCATTAATGTCAGCTATTTATATCTTCTACATTCTACAAACTGTATAAGAATCAATAATTGTAGAGAAATAGGTTTATAGTGATAAAAAATAGTAGATAAAAAGTAATGACACTTCCTACATTTGAATTCACCGTGGCATTGAGAGTCGTACGTTTACAACAAAGCATGAAATGATGGGTGAAACGAACGAACTGAGCGTTGTTCAACAAAGCCGAAACATCGGATCGTCCAGTTCCTACAGTCGGCTCAGTTAATTGGATGGAGTGTTTGAGCTCGCAATTAGCGATTAGCAATTACCCGGCATCGAAAATGGATAGAAAGAAGGTGGAAAGGGAGAGGGTTCAGCTTGTCTCGGGCCGACGGAGCGATTAATGAGCCAATCGGTTAATAACGCGTCACGCAAGAATACGCGGTAACCGTTTCAGTTTGGTTCGCAACGCGATATTGTTACCGTTATTAAAGCGGCTCTACGAACTCATTTGGAAGAGAACCACCCGTTGCCGTTGGCTCGCCAGTTGCCACATCCACAGTCCCACGAGGATCGTGGCTCCTCGTTACACCGAGCAATGAGCTCGAGCTGAAATGATTTCGCGAGCCATTCGAAACGAGAGCCGCGCGCAAAGATCGATGCTCGACGATAGATAAGCGACTCCTCTTTCTAGCAATCTAACTAGCCCCTCTACCGGCTCGGCCTCGCCTCTCTCCGCGTTGTCCGCTCTATTTTACAATCGAGTATTAGCCGAGTAATGCGCTTTAATGGCCCTCGGCTCGGAGAATAAATGGTCTCCGTGTTCATGATCGCGATCGTGTTCGTGTTCGCACCGAACGAGTTCGATCTCAAACCCTCCCATAGCATCCGTTACCAGTTGTTGCAGAGAAAAAACATTTTCTTATTTCGCTTATCTTTAACTTAATTGCGACATACTCCATTTTATAACAGCCGTGCTGAGTCCGATTAAAAATAAACAATGAAGAAAGACTTCTTTTTTACATACAATGGAAACATTAGACAAAAATGAAGAACGAATAATTTGAAGTTCCATAGTGCTATAAGACGCAGTATGAAACAATAATGAAAAAAGTGTGGGTAACAAACATGNAACAGCCGTGCTGAGTCCGATTAAAAATAAACAATGAAGAAAGACTTCTTTTTTACATACAATGGAAACATTAGACAAAAATGAAGAACGAATAATTTGAAGTTCCATAGTGCTATAAGACGCAGTATGAAACAATAATGAAAAAAGTGTGGGTAACAAACATGAATATGTAGTTATAGAATATGACCGAAGCGACCGAGGAATAATGGCGACCAAGAGGACAAGGGAGGAGGGATTCGCGAATTTCTTGGAAAACGATCGGGGTGAACCGGGGGAGCCCGGGTGAAATATGGTTCGTGAAGCCCGAACGGGATAAAGCTCTGCTAATTGGTGGCGAGGACGAGCGGTGAGCTAGCATCGGGGATCGCGAGTCGCGTAATTCCGGCTAATTTATTTGATTGCACCGGCATGCCCGGCTCTCCCCGCCGTAATAAGACTTGCTCTCGCCTCTTTTACGCTCCTTCCTCCCCCCTCCCCCTCCTCCTCCTCCTCTTCTTCCTCGTCTCTTTCTTCTTCTTCTTTCTCGAGAGGCGAAGAAGTCGGCCCCCTGCCAGTCTGAAGAAGGAAATCGGTGAACTCGTCCCCGCCTTCCCTTTCGAAGTCCACTTCTTTTTTATCCGCCGCACGACGATGGTGGATTGAATCTTAACCCCGTTAAAACCGGAGAGACGATTGTGGGTATTTAAAATTTGTATTTAATTTTCTGTTGAACGTCTATAATGTAATATACACATGCACGCAGGCCGTTCGCAATAAATGCGGGACAAGAATTTAAGGGTTTTCCCTTAAGGGGTTGAAGGCCCCTAACGAGCCGCGGCGGACGAGGTAGCGAGACTAGCGAGCAGAGTAAATGGATTTTATACGTTTCACGCTCACGCGAGGCGACCGTGTGGTCCTTCGGATGCATCGGGCAGACTCTTAATAACAATGTCGTTTATAGTTAGCGCATGGACGTAGGTTAGTTAGCGTGGATCGTAGGGATGTTCGCCGCGGCACGAGAGGGAAGGAATCGCTAATAAAACACAATTAGCGCAGGTATACCGACCAATCATCAGGGTCCTTCGCGGTCCTATCGTGTATGCACGCGTAAAACCCTAACCGCGATTAGTTTATGGCTTTACCGGCTCCGCGATGTTGCTGTTCAAGGAAGGACGAGCATTCCTTTTTGTTCAAGCAATCAGGTCGTCCTCGTGGCTCTCACCGGCGCGGCCTTCCTGCTAAATTGTGTCCCAGATGTTTAAGGAGGTTCTACCGGTAACAGTTTTAAAATTACGAAAAATCTAAAATTTAGCGTATGAGTAGATTTTGGTTAAATAATGACTCTGTTAAATTTTGGTGAACTTTCATGGGATGAGAGAAAAGTTCTGAAGATTTCAATTTAAATTGTTTTTCGCAAATATCTAAGTTCCTAGTGGTCGGACGATATATATGCATAGGATCGAAATCATAGATTGATAAATTCTCTACAACACTCATTCTTGGTATTTTTCTCTTGTGGGCAACGGTTTTCAAAATAACGCAGTACAAACTTGAAGTTTTCGGAAGAATGATGTACGCGGCTTGGTTCGAAAACTTAAAATTTTGTCGCGTGTTATTTTGAAAACCGTTACTCGCAGGAAAAAAATACCAAGAATGAGTGTTGTAGAGAATTTATCAATCTATAATTTCGATCCTATGCATATATATCGTCCGACNTTGTAGAAGACGGATGTTTTCTATATCCATTCTACGTCAAGTAATAGTACTTTCATACCATTCTTGTACAAGTAAGCCATGAAGTCTGATCAGAACGGACTGTATGTACAAGAAAATATTGGTACAAGTCTCAGGTTTGCTAATCACGGTTTGGGCTTGTACATGTGCCAATGGGCGCGTAATTACAGCATGATCCGACCGAGAGTGGGGCACGTCGATCACGGGTTTAAAGAAAGACCGACGCGACGCGCGGAGCCTCGTTTCGTGTAACGTTTAATTGGAACAGTCGGAAACGAGTATTAATTTACCATGGATACGTGTCGGCAATAACGACGTTGATACAGTTTTTGTCGCGGGCCGCGGCGCGGGGGAGACAGGGAACTAATTTCAACTTAATCGTCGTCTTATCGCAATTCACCGGGCCTATAAGTGAGCCTTAATTGACCCGATTGCTCTACAAGGACTGGTCCCGTCCGCTAGTGGTGGAAGCAAAACAAAAGCCGCGCTTCGAACAGGGGACAAAAAAACCGAGTTCCATCGAACCTCGGAACTGCCTCAAACCGAAGCCCGTGTGCCTGGCTGGGCTCTCTTTCTCCAGCCGCGGCCGTAAGGAATGTCGAACGCCACCAGCTTCCTAGAACAACGTTCCGTCTCTGTGATTCGCGATCTCTTCCACCGATCGCGAGCGAAAAATGTTTACCGCGAATACCGAAACCCGATCCTGATCTTGAATTCCTGACAACGATTCAATGAGCTTATTTCTATCCTGCCTATCTATGTCGCATGTTTGAACATGCGCTCGCAGTCCATGATAAAGCATAATCGATACAAACAAGTGCTTTTACATCGTCCCCTTTGTTGATATTCAACAAAATGAATAGTTCGAGTCAATCATTCTATTTGTATCGTATACACTTTCTTTGTACATTTAATTGTACATTTTGTTCAACATGCCTCGTTGTATTCTAAATTTGTAAGAATATTACGTCATATTATAGTCTGTTAAAATTATCTAATCATTAATCGCGCTGAAATCAGTGAATTCAATTTCTGGTGCAATAAGTATTGAGCTTGTTGATACTTTCGTCATAGATAGGCAAATGAAATCCCGAGTAAACAGTTTTAATAAATTCGTTATCTGCGATAATTGCGTCAAAGTAATAACAATGATATCACATTGAATAAAAATTAAATAGAGAAGTAGCCTTCGTTTTTCGATAGAGTTTATTGAAATACTACATTTATGTTAAGTTCATAAATGTGCCCTTAATTATGAAAGTGGTCTAAGTCAGAATTAAAAAGAAAAGAATTTATTAGTTATTTCATTCATATTCATAATGTGGTGTGAAATACCTGATAAACTTATATNATGTCTAAAAAAAATACGTATGAAAATAAGGAAGCAAACAATAACGTTATGCTGACGATGCCACTTATGCTAACGAGCCGGTAATTGGTCACCGATTAGCCGGAGCACTTTGTTAAGAAAATTACGTTCAAGTAATATTTTAGTGCATATCAGCGTACTTTGTACTTCCATTTTAATAATAATAAAAGCATAAAGTGAATATACAAATTCCTACTCACTGTGTGCCGTATTTTTTTATAATTTTAACATAGTAAACGTGTGCAATAAATATAACAAAAAGTGTTCTTAATATTTTTCAATATTTTTATGCATGATTCCATGATATAATATAAGATACTGAGCTGTTACACATTTGGTACTTTCATGCCATTGCTGCGCTTTTCATTAAGAATACGCGCCTACAAAATTAAGAATTTCAATCGGCACAAAAAAAAACTGTTAATGTACAAAAGAGTGCGAATAGCGTTTAGGATTTTAGACCTTTATAATAATGAACAAATTAAATTACGATACCCGTTTATTTTAATACAAAAATGTGAATAACAACATGAAAAGTTGTAGCTATTAATCTGTTGGTTAAACAAATTGATTTATTTGAAAGTAATAGAAGAAATAGAATTAAAATAATTGTTATCGATGAGCATATTCTTCTACTTAAAATTCTACTTTAAGATTAGAATAAAAAAGGGAAATTGTGGAATAAACATTTAACATAAAAATGGTTATAAATAAGATTAATAAAATTACAATAATGTTTGATGAGAGTTGATTATTAATATTCTACACTTTTTTGCATTAATAAAATAAATACTTGACGATATCAGTAGACATTGGTGAGTAGAAATTTAGCTGATTGTATGTAGAAATACGAACATTAGAGATGTATATTTAAACCTTCATTTTACAAGAAAAATTGAGTGTAACATATTTTTTGTCTGATTCATCTATGTACATTAAATTTCACACGCGACAGTACTTTTATTAGAAACTTTGATCGCGTACATAAAATGTCTTTTCCAAACTCAGGACGCATCAATTCGAATGATTCATTAATCATTTTTTGTACTTTCCTAAGTGATCGAGANAATTATTAGTATTCTACACTTTTTTACATTAATAAAATAAATACTTGACGATATAGAAATTTAGCTGATTGTATGTAGAAATACGAACATTAGAGATGTACATTTAAAACCTTCATTTTACAAGAAAAATTGAGTGTAACATATTTTTTGTCTGATTCATCTATGTACATTAAATTTCACGCGCGACAGTACTTTTATTAGAAACTTTGATCGCGTACATGAAATGTCTTTTCCAAACTCAGGACGCATTAATTCGAATGATTCATTAATCATTTTTTGTACTTTCCTAAGTGATCGAGACATTTCGTTAGCTTAAATTTCCGGAGTTCTAATCAAGTTATCAATATTTAATTTGAGATTGCAACGTATTTAGTAAGTATAATACAAATTTTGCTGATAATATGCGAAATTATTTCACCTTCAATTTAATTCATGATAATGAACAATGAGGCAAAACATATTATGATTGTTAGCGATAATTCAAACTTGACGAACAAAACAACGTTTATATATGTATCAACTTAATAGGACTATTACAATTTTCTGTTTGCGCTTTTCTCCCAGATACCAGAGCGTGTTTTTACGTGTATGTTACGAGTATAACATATCTATAATAAGGGAATCCCACCGATATTTTTTTGTTTCTTTTTTAAATTTCTATTTATTTTTTACGTGTATTTAATTTAAAAACGGGACATTTATAACTACTTTGAAAATCTAATGGTAGTTTCTGTCTATCGCAATTCATGTACGAAAGCCACTTACATTCTTCACCTGTATCGCGGAAATCGACCCAACATTTTTTGTCTTCGAACTCGCAGAGATAGCTTGCGATGAAATTCTTGATCGTTCGATCACGATCAGTTACGAAATCAGGATTCGAAAAAGGAGAGATCGTTTTCTAAATTGGCTCTCGCCACGTTGATCCATACTTGCGTTCAGTCAAAGACAAATAAGTAAGAGTAGAATGTAGATAATTGCTTTTTTGCATCGGTAACGAGTAAACGATATAAGAACGAAGTAAAGATTTGAATTGAGGCACAGATTAAAATTATTTTCCATGTAAGTCCGTGACCGATGATTGATGTCCTCGGGGGGTATCCCTGAAATTAATACGCGACACCATCTTCGGCGACGATCATGATCGCGCGTATACGTAATTTGTTAATCGTCGGGCTATCTTGTTAATTACCCGATAACGAGATGATACCGGTACGGCCCCTGCGGAATGAGATTCCGTTATCGCGACGGGGCTCGTTTCGGTTTATCGGTAACGGCTAAATGGTAATTTGGTATTTATTTTCCGAGAGAGGAAAGTCGAGTACTAATGCGAGTTATCGCAGGCGGCACCGGCTACTTTGCATATCGACCAACTTATTGTTAGAAACGACCCGGACAGACCTCGCGGTTTCCCCGCTTCTCCCAATCGCATCCAACCGATCCTATCCTTTAATTCCGATAAATCAGTTAAGATGAAACGGCGATCTGTACTCGATTTTACGCACATACAATAAATCATATCCATACCCGAGACTTCTTAATTTCTTATGTTGCACACATATATCGTCAGAATTTGTAGAAGACGGATGTTTTCTATATCCATTCTACGTCAAGTAATAGTACTTTCATACCATTCTTGTACAAGTAAGCCATGAAGTCTGATCAGAACGGACTGTATGTACAAGAAAATATTGGTACAAGTCTCAGGTTTGCTAATCACGGTTTGGGCTTGTACATGTGCCAATGGGCGCGTAATTACAGCATGATCCGACCGAGAGTGGGGCACGTCGATCACGGGTTTAAAGAAAGACCGACGCGACGCGCGGAGCCTCGTTTCGTGTAACGTTTAATTGGAACAGTCGGAAACGAGTATTAATTTACCATGGATACGTGTCGGCAATAACGACGTTGATACAGTTTTTGTCGCGGGCCGCGGCGCGGGGGAGACAGGGAACTAATTTCAACTTAATCGTCGTCTTATCGCAATTCACCGGGCCTATAAGTGAGCCTTAATTGACCCGATTGCTCTACAAGGACTGGTCCCGTCCGCTAGTGGTGGAAGCAAAACAAAAGCCGCGCTTCGAACAGGGGACAAAAAAACCGAGTTCCATCGAACCTCGGAACTGCCTCAAACCGAAGCCCGTGTGCCTGGCTGGGCTCTCTTTCTCCAGCCGCGGCCGTAAGGAATGTCGAACGCCACCAGCTTCCTAGAACAACGTTCCGTCTCTGTGATTCGCGATCTCTTCCACCGATCGCGAGCGAAAAATGTTTACCGCGAATACCGAAACCCGATCCTGATCTTGAATTCCTGACAACGATTCAATGAGCTTATTTCTATCCTGCCTATCTATGTCGCATGTTTGAACATGCGCTCGCAGTCCATGATAAAGCATAATCGATACAAACAAGTGCTTTTACATCGTCCCCTTTGTTGATATTCAACAAAATGAATAGTTCGAGTCAATCATTTTATTTGTATCGTATACACTTTCTTTGTACATTTAATTGTACATTTTGTTCAACATGCCACGTTGTATTCTAAATTTGTAAGCATATTACATCATATTATAGTCTGTTAAAATTATCTAATCATTAATCGCGCTGAAATCAGTGAATTCAATTTCTGGTGCAATAAGTATTTAATTGAGCTTGTCGATACTTTCGTCATAGATAGGCAAATGAAATCCCGAGTAAACAGTTTTAATAAATTATTTATCTGCGATAATTGCGTCAAAGTAATAACAATGATATCACATTGAATAAAAATTAAATAGAGAAGTAGCCTTCGTTTTTCGATAGAGTTTATTGAAATACTACATTTATGTTAAGTTCATAAATATGACATCCTTTTTTCAAGTGAAATAGATGTTAGATCATGTAATTCAAATGACTTATTAAGAACTTCCCGCTTTTTTTTATTTCTTCAAAGGGCTAGGCCTTCTAAAATTTTTACATTTTCCTTCAATCCAGTGTTAACAGGTATATCGTTCCGAATGTTTTGTTTTAGTGTTATCCAGTCCATTTTCACTGGCATTTTTAATGGTTTTATCTCAAATTTATGTTTCTATTATTTTGTTAGAATATCTTCAATAAAATCGTAATATCTGTACTGTAAGAGCTGTTAATTATGTCAACTGGTTTAATTTTCAAGGTGATCGGTGTTAATCGATAATGAAGTAAAGTATACGATGACTTTCACCAAGAATTCAATCTTGAACAATAAAATTATATATTTAACTGTGGAAAGGATTACCGAGGGGAGAAATGATCGAACACTTAATCTGATTCGATCGTCGCGAGAGCCGACCAGCTTCTTCGCTGTTCTAAACTGAACTGTCCCGAAAATCGCCAACGAACACAGCACGTCTCGACATGACAAAACGTTGCCGACTTTTTGATCGCCCGTTCGAAACAATGTTGCTTCCATTCGGGCCGGCGCTTACAATGTTCGCCTGCCGCCCATCGCCTCATTACCATAGCAGCGTACAATGTATGCTGCTAATACATTGTAAAGCCTACATAACTTAATCTAATAACATAATTATAAGCTATGATCATCAACTCAATACGTAATATAATCATAGATATAAGAGAATAGAACGTCGAATGTGTTTTTGTTGACCTCGGAAAGGATAGGGAAAACATGCTTCGGATGATTTTCTCTCTCTCTCTCTTTCCCTCACGCGTGCAAATAGAAGAAAAAAGAACTATTCAGTTAATTTTCGTTTTCTCAATCGACTGATTTAAAATCTCCCATCTCGTCTATTATTTTATATTATTTTCATATGCTTACGAAAGTAACTAATAAACCCAGGAAACCGTAAAAATCACTAATACATTGTCTACTCACTTTGCGATGATTCGGAGTCCTCGATCACGGGAACTTCCGCCTCCTCGACGTCGACCAAGCTTCGGATGCTGAAGACGCTTTTCGCGACCCGCGTCTTCTGCAGATCGGACACACCATCCGTCGCTCTTCTCGGGGTCGTGCTGAGGTCCATCGTTATTAACCACGATGCCGTACCAAAGCGAAAAGGGATCGGGGACTACCCCTCGCAGTCTCACAGCGCGCACCGTCGGTATCGCACTGTCCTCTTGCTCTCTCGCATCGCACAACGTGTGTCCGATTACTATCTCTATTCGCACTCTATCCTCGCGTCAACGCGATTTCTCGGCTCATCCAATGAATGAAATTTGTCCTTGTCGCAGCACTATCGAGAGGGACACTCGATATTTTCGTCCGAAACCAGAGTTCGATTCGCATTTGCTCTCTTTACTGGGCTAATTAAGCCGTCGATGACTTATTTTCGTTTTTATCGCGGAGGCTCGACGTCCCGTCCGGTACATTTCGTTCGCCGGATAAGAAGATTACGTTCCTTTCTCGCGCATTACTTTGAAAATCGTCGCCAAGCGATAACAGTCGCGGCACGTCTTATCGTCTCCTCAATGAGATTCCAGATTCTTATCGATCGGACGATCACCGGAAATTCGCTATTAGCTCCTCGATTTAAAAGTGAATTGTTTGGGTTTAGTCAATTTACCTTATCTTATACAGAGTACAATCGTTACGTGGTTTCGCGCAAACGTGCGAGATTAATTAACGGTACGTAGAGATCGTTGGGAGTCGTGTTCTTTCGACGTTGGTCAGACCCGTCAGTAAATAAAAACGCGTGATCGGTACCGGTGTTAACAGCGACGCGTATCATCGCACACTGAAAGTCGACAGAGTGTAAGTAGGTGCGCGGTTAACTTCGGTTCTCACTATTATTATGTACAAATGTTACGCCCAACAATTACCTGCAAATATCAATGAACCTCTCGCTCTAGTCACTTGTGCCGTCGATCCATTTCTTTCGCCGTGTGTCGCAGAATTTCTCTCTGTTCCAATTGCTTTTGTTATTTTATACATGAAGCTTGTTAACGATTTCGTCATTCATTGGATATTCATCTTTCATGTATAATTGTATTTATAATCGCTGCACTATTTCTTCGTGATCTTTGAATCGCGACTTCCTGCGAGTAAAATCGATGATCATGACAGATGATCCTGTTTTCTTCTGACTCGTATCATTATCGAACTTTCTTCTGATTCATATCATCGAACTCGTTACGAGAAATGTTCGTAATTTATTTAACTGGAGATCTTCACGCGTAAACTTGTCACTTGGTGCCACAAAAGAAGAGAAGAATTCGAATCGACGATGAAGGATAAAAATATCAGATTCTAGAATTAGATTTAGAAATCTTAGAAAGAAGACTTCAATTGTCACATTCTCACGTCCCATAAATAGGAGATCGAACAGTGTTTCATCGATTCACAATCGATCGTTGTATCGATCAGAGAAAAGTGGCTCGAATTTTCACGATTGTTTTTTTTTTATTCGACCCTCACGGAAAATCACGTTGTCTCATCTCGCAGCCCAAGAAGAGGGAATTGTGTTTGTTCAAGGATATCGGCACTGTTTAATCAGCCAGGAGTTTGACAGTTGTCGGAGGGCCGGACGAACAGGTGAAGTAGCCAGCCACGCGACGTTGACGGAACGGACCGGACCCCGGACGCGGACGCGCGAAGCGGAAGCCGGGCGAGCAGCGAGCAGCGAGGCGAGCGAGCACAATACGCGTATCGCGAACTCCTGTTCGGCAATGTTCGCGTCCGAGTTCCCTCCACCACGAGAAGGTCGATCGTACCCCAAGGTGGTACTCACCTGGGTAGAGGGGAAGTTGTAACAGAAACGCCGCCCTACGCGAACAAAATGGAGTTTTCTCCTGGTACCAACTCCGCCTACCGTGGTCCACCCACGTCGTTTTCATCCCACGCGGTTTAACATACACCTGCATACACACTGATGACTCAAGGGATTCCGGACCGACATCGCACGCATACATACGAAATACGTACTTCCAACTAATAGTGACGACGCATGGAAAGCATTAGAGATAGTGAGGTAGGACGTGCCACATTCTCTATGCATGCGTACGGAGTTGGACCGGAATCTTTTCGTTTGTATAGAAAGTAATCTTGGCTTTTTTAGTGTTAAATAAACCTCAATTTATTTTATACAAGAATAATTTCAGTCAATTATGTAGTTTCCATTTTGTTGGATGACGTTTTGCCATGCTTCTGGCAACTTCATAATCACGTTCATAGAACTTTTGGTCCTCATCAGTAAAAATCTGAATCTAGTGTGGTTTGAGGTCATCATCATTGGTGTAAGTTTTACCATTCAAGGAGTTTTGTAAACTTTGTAGTAAATACTAATCTGATGATACAAAATCAGAAGTATACTATGTATGGTGAATGTGACATCGATTCCCAATCAAATAATAATTTTCCATGAATGATCAAATACATATGCGTGGTCTAACATTATTATGATCAAACATGATTCATTTACGATTGGTTAATTTTACTCGTTTTTCTTCTAGTGCTTTCTCCAATTTCACTAATTATCATAAATATTAAAGTTAATCGTTCAGTTTCTTGGTATTAGCTCAATATGCGCAACAGCTCCGTAATCCTACCAAACTGACAGCGTGATCTTTTTNCCGTCGAATGTGTTTTTGTTGACCTCGGAAACGATAGGGAAAACATGCTTCGGATGATTTTCTCTCTCTCTCTTTCCCTCACGCGTGCAAATAGAAGAAAAAAGAACTATNGTCGTTTGTGGACGATGATCATTTTCGATTCATGTTATTGTATACATATAATCTGTTTTTATCACCAGTGATGGTTTGTTTAACACTAGATTGCCGGATGTTGGGTGTACAATCTATTTTGCCTGAAATGAGTCAATTTGACTCAAACATCAAAATTGAAAAAATAAAACTTTACATTAAAGGAACTTTACTCAGAACAATTTTTACATATTCTGTTTTTAAAATACATTTTCCGCAGATTTTTTGTTACATTTAGCACACACGCCCTCAATATCTTTTGCATGATACTTAAACTTTGAGTCTTGAATAATGAGTCAAATTGATTCGCTCCGGCAATCTACTTGTAAAAAAAGAATCGATTTCGCAACATTTCAGATGAACATCGCAAATAGTGACTTGTGTAAAGTGAATCTTTCAATTCGTATGGAATCCAAAGGTCGACGTTCTTAACGTGTCCAAGACGTTTTAATTGATTTTCAATTGTTGCATGTAATATACTTGAGCTCTCTGCAATCTTTCGCACAGTTATATGACGATTCGATTCAATTGTGTCTTGTAACAGAAGAAAAAATTACTACTTTTTTTATTATTATATGGATAAAGTATATTGTTATTAATTTCGAGTGAAAACTTCATTAAGAAATAAATCCTCATAATCTGCCGTTTGCATTGTATATGAAATCGTTCATTTTTAATGTAAACGTAAAATTAGATAATGACGAAATTCTGGAGATATTATAAATTTACCAAGTTTTGGTGATAAGGAGATTAGGATCGGGTTTACCAGAAAATAGAAGCAGAGATGTACATGNTATTATTATATGGATGAAGTATATTGTTATTAATTTCGAGTGAAAACTTCATTAAGAAATAAATCCTCATAATTCTGCCGTTTGCATTATATATGAAATCGTTCATTTTTAATGTAAACGTAAAATTAGATAATGACGAAATCCTGGAGATATTATAAATTTACCAAGTTTCGGTGATAAGGAGATTAGGATCGGGTTTACCAGAAAATAGAAGCAGAGATGTACATGTACATGTAGATTTTCCGTTTATTTTATACACTGTATCCGTTAATCTTTAAATAATATATTAAGTGCGATGGTATTTAGGTATCGTTCGAGCAGACGAAACGTTCGAAACGAAATCATCAATTCTATTACTTGTATTTATCGCTAACAATTAGTATAGCGCGGTGGGCAGAGACACATTTCCCTGAAAACAGACTAACAAGGATGGGATAATCTGTGATCTGTCGTACGTCGAATACAGTGACGTTACAAGTGTCGAGTCGATCGAGACTTTTGAAAAGATCGGCCGAATCGCCAAATTCTTCAAGGAAACGCTAAGTTTTTTTTTTCATTTTTGACGAACGATATGCGTCGACTAATCGCTCAAATACCTACAGACGAGAAGTGCTTAGCAAATTAGCTAAACGTAAAAATGAAACGATGAGGAAGAAATACAGGAAAAAAACGGAAGGATTTAAAGGTATGTGGAAGAAGAAGAATGAAAAAAAATGTATCGGAAAAGCTTTGAGATTCAGCTAGCGTTGCCTTCCCTTTGAGATAAAGTCAACGTTCGCCTAAAAAGTTTCGTTTACAAATAAAAAAAAGAACAGAGAACGAAAAATTAACGTACATATCTTTGGCACAATAAATACGAAATACAATGGTACAATTATTGTTCACAATAATCGCGAACGTTGCCGTTGATGCGTTCCCAAAACGCGTTGGAACGTCCTCAACAAGACAGTGTTATCGATCACGACGCATGAGATCCTTCGTATTCCTTTCTTTATACACAATCACTCTTAAATGAAACGAATCGAGAATAGACGAAAAATGATTATTTACTAAACAAACCGTCGTGCGACGACAATATAGGAAAATTACAGCTAACGATAACTGCGCTTAGCACCTAAATGGGGTTAATCAGTTTCAGAAATTAATTTCAAAATCGTGGCAGTAATCGATGAACATGATTGCGACGTTTAATAAAAATAGATCAATGACGCGTCGTAACTAACAATAAGAATAAGTCGATTCAGTCGTCTATAAAAAAAAAAGAATGGCAGCTTTACATCTCCTTAGAAATTTTCAATTTTACTATTCAACTTTTCACCTACAACACCTTCTATAAATCGTTAATCGTTTTTCGAGACTAAAATTCGAGCTGCGAAAGGGAAATCGGTGTAGACAGTTCAAAAACGAGTCCGTGCATTATACGTCCTATACATACATATACCTAACTATATCCTTTTCGCCAATTGCTTCGTTAAACATTACATTAATTTTATTAATTTCAATTATATTAAATGAACATTTTTGAATCGTGTCTAAATAAAAATGTCGGAAGTGTAATCTAGGAAGGCTTTGACCGACACTTAATTAGATTATCCGATTATCGTAGATGAAACGAACGAAAATGTTGTTAGACAAGCTCGTTGATTACATCTCAAATTATTTTATCATTTGTTCCATTTTGTGATACCGAAATACCTCATTAACGACCAGCTATTAAGAAAGCACGGATAACTGCAGATTTCGTTAATAGATATAGGAGACTTTTTGTTAAGAGTGACCAATGGAACAACGAAAAAAGTTCGACTTAGAACACTTGTTTAAAAACACCTATCTTGTTCGAGATAATGCTTAGACTAATAACTGGACTGCGGATCTCGCGCACTTATTAGACAGTTTCAAAGGTGCATATACTATGTAAATTGCACGTAGTACGTGTAACCAAAAAAATATTTGAAGTATAGAGAATTACAATATCTAAACAGTAAAACAGATTTTCTTTAGGTGAGATCTGCATAGAAAAATTTAGTTACGCGTATAAATCCGCGGTCCATTAGACTACAATGTACAGAGCGTCATGAACGCTTCGCGTAGGAACTTTTTTCATTGCTTTTCGAGGTCTCGCATTATATTGAGACGCGAGCCCGGGAAACGTCTCCAATATTTACTAACTCTCTACGACTTTGGAATTCGCGCTTGCTCTTACATACATATACCTCATCTACGACTTCGTCATTCCATCTCGACTGACTTTTTTCCTTACATGTATAAAGATACCTACGTTTTTCGTCTTCCCGATACAAAAGTTTACCACACAGCTAAACGACTGATCGCAGCCTAGTCTTCGATTATAATCGCCTTCGGAACTCTTTTTCTTTTGATTATTTAAAAAAAAAAACATTCAACCACGCGATCACCTGACGCGAGTACGATAAGTATAAAAGTGACTAAATCAATCCCCTACGGCCTATGGCATCGTTTCGTCGATTTTACGTTAACGGAATCGCGTGCCAGAGACGGCGCGCGGCGCTTCCAAATTGAGACTCTTCATCCGCGGTACTCAGTTCAGTTTCCGTTATTTTTGTTCCGCTTTCGTTTTTTTGTTTGGATAACTTAAATACTCTGGCGCTAAGCGGGCACGTGGCTTGGCACATTCGATGACGACGTAGTCTGCAACGGAGAGCGGGACTGATGGAACCTGAGGAGTTCCGAGACGGTGACGGCGACCCGAACGACTCCTCGACCTCCTTCCAAAACGTCGCTAGCGCAGCAGACGAGGTTCTGGAAAACCAGTAAACAAAATTTGCGCGTTCTCTATTAATCAGAGTTTCTCTGAAAAGCGATAAACTGACAATATTTATACAATGAGAATAATATTTCTATTTGAAGACCAGCCTACTGTCTATGTCTAATTGTTATCACTCAAAATTGAGACGTGTGGGACATTTTATAATTCTTTTCAATACTGCGAATTTTTTATGTTAGATAAAATTATGATCAGTTGCTCCAAAAGATAAAGAAATATATCGAAATTTTGCATACACTTAGTTTTTTGTAATGTTTGTAAAGTTTGTTGTAATTTTGCATTTAAATATTGCATACACTTAGTTTT
Organism: Ceratina japonica; assembly: GCA_019453355.1. Classification (NCBI taxonomy): domain Eukaryota; kingdom Metazoa; phylum Arthropoda; class Insecta; order Hymenoptera; family Apidae; genus Ceratina; species Ceratina japonica. The sequence continues at coordinate 47,494 of SMSR01014352.1, forward strand.
TTTGTATTCTGATATTATGTTACGTGCAGTGCTTATGTTAATCTGGTCATAAATGCATAAACTTTGCAATCTACTGACAACTTGCAATTTCACGAGGTTTTTTAGTTAGACTAACTATTATATAAAATTACAATTTCTATGATCAAGTAATAAATTGAATTTAAAAACAAATCAGAAGAATTGTCAAAAATAGAGATACTGTTTTAAGTAAATACGTGAATTTGTATAAATGTCCACAGTCTCATTTAGGATAAAGTACGGGTGACGACCGCTCGTTACATCGTTTTTGTACCAAAAAGAATATTTTATTATCAGTGGAAATAGAGTTATTACAATCGTTTATGATAGTCGTACAATCGATGTTACAAACTTTTACGTCTGTGTAAAATCGGATCGTTCCCAACGATTGTTCTCCGAATTACGGAACACGGTTTCGTTCATTATATCACACGCCGTATAAATTAAGTAATAATAAAATGGGAATCGAGGCGAAAATGTAGGCAGTGTCGATTTCGGAATCGATCAAATCGACCTGGCAGTGTAATTAGTTTATCGTGCGTTCTGCAATATAAAAACTATGCATGGGATCATTGCAAAGCTAGACGTTTTTAGTTCTACAGAAGAACTCCATTTACCCATTCACTGAAATAAATTACTCTCATTAATTAATACTTCTAACACCGTTAAAAAGTTTTGGCTCTTCTCGTTAGTATAAACACATGTGTGCAACTTGTTAGTCAAATAAAAAATTATGGAAGTCTCCTCGTGTGATTTTGATTTTCGATTTACCAAGTCATAAGTCATAAATAAATGGAGTTGTACTGTAATGTACGCGATTCAGATTCGATCGTACAAAAATGGAAACAGATAAGAATGAGATGATCGTATTCTGCTATTATGAATTATTGCTATTTAAGCGAAGAACCAATAAATTCGTATGCGAATTTGATTTGGACACAATCACTCAAAGGAACATGAATTTAATAGTAAATAAAATAACGCTCCCTTGCTCGAGATAATCAGAGAAAGAAGCACGAGCTTGAACAATCAACAAGATAAAAAATAAACGAAGCACCGAAGTCGAAAATCGGAAACTGATTTAGGCGACGAGTGTTTTTAGCTTAAGTATAATTCGAGACAAAAGAAACAACCAAAGAGAAAAGTAGCTCCCCAACGTATCTGACCTCATACAGTACAGTATGATGTACCTATACAAATATAATAATATAATATAATATAATCTATCTATATATATAATATATATTTATATATGTATATATACGCTTTCTTCCTCTCTGTTCTTTACAAAAATTATACAAGTATACAAGCTAATGCAACGGAATGATCTCGAGTATGTTCGGTCTGTTTCATTTTTTGTCCGCGCATCTGTTTTTTCTATTTTCATCTTTCAGCGAGTAAATTTAATAAAACGAGCCTCTATCTGCGGAAGCGACAGCTCCATAATCGTAGGGAAAGTTAAAAAAGAAAAACAAGCATTACAGCGTAAAATGGACGAACGATAAAACTAAATGTGAGAGATAATAAACAGTCTTACGGTTGCGATTCTTAATTCGACGCAATTACATATAAGTACCTCGCCTGTGACGTGATAAAGAAATAATACTGATACGATCGTCGACGACCGAAAACGAATCGGAAGAAACGGGAGGAACAAAAAGAGACGATTATGCTTTAATTAAGTCACCGGTGTAATAAAAATATACGAGTCGAACTGACTAGAACCGAGGATTATTCAACTTAATCGATTAGTTAAGTAGATTGTTAATACCGAGGACTAGAAAACGAAACGAGACTTGATCCTTTGTGAACGAAGATACATACACAATGAGTGTTAATCAATTAATTTAACATAAATAAAATCAATTTTCTTTAAACTGTTGCATCTTTCGTCAGGACTCTATAAAATGAAATTGACTTTCTTAATTCTTGAGTTAACGTACACAAAGGATTAAGCAATAAACAACCTGGAAGATGTAAACGTTGCAGTCCTTTATAGTGAATTAAATATCGTTGGCATAGTTGCCAGTAACTCGAGAAACATCCCTTATACAAAAAAACGATAGAAAACGATAGAAAATTTTTCTATCGTACCCAATGTGGCTTTTGGATCGTAATTGAATGAGGTTTTATCTGACGTTTCCGATAAAGATTCTATCGAATTTTAAACGATTGTTCTTTCATCAGTAATTTGCGATACGATTTGATGGAATCTTTATCGGAAACGTCAGATAAAACTTCATTCAATTACGATCCAAAAACCACATTGGGTACGATAGAAAAATTTTCTATCGTTTTCTATCGTTTTTTTGTATAAGGGATGTAACAGTAGTTTTTCTGCGAAAAGTATCAATGCTAGAAGAAAACAGATCTTACTTTAGTTGTAGATTGTAAATCGTATATAATAGAATCAACATGGATCCTTTTGGCGAAAATTCCTTTGTGCGTTTTGAACGTGTGTTAAACATGTCCGAAGTCCAATCCCTATAATAGACTGAAGCTACGAATAGATTTAATACACGCGAAAGCTAAAGTAAATTTGCGATATGAAAGCATCTCGGAGAAACAGAGCCGCGACGGCAAGTTCGTCTGCCTGACCAGTTTGGCACCTACACTACTGTGGAATCACTTTGCGCGTAAAGTAACAACCGGAAGAGCGAAAGAATGTCTGTTTGCGGATCTATCTGATTCGATGCGAGCGACCCGTTCCTCCTCCTTAAGTACATATACAATATGAACCTTATCGTACGAATACTATACGTTAGAATAAGTTAGACGCGTGCATATTCTAAACGATTCCCCATTCCCGTCCATAATTCATCAGAAATTCGACAAATTGAAAGTGAGATTCAAACTGGCAAGATAAAACATTATTCGCTTGCTTATATAGGAATTAATAAAAACTTGTATACGTGTATCACAGAGATAAATTATGGTATTCTTTTTTACGGTTTCTTACTTGTCTTATGTGTATATTAAAAGTTGAATTTAATGAACCCGTTGGATCGAGTGTCTGATGACTTACAGACAGAAAATTCGTCTTTGCACTTCTTTCATTATACGCGTTTATATGAAAATATGGAGATTATCTTAGGCTACAACCGAATTTGCTTAATCGGTTAAGTGTAAGTGCTCTCGTTTCTACTTTTCTTCATTCCTCTCCAAACGGAAGTTTCGAGTGCTCGAGAGACAGAGAAAGAAAATTTGTCAGAGAGGGACGCAATACTGTTGATGACGTTCAATAAACGATAAGAAAACTAAAACAATCGGGGATAAAAAATTCTTTTTCGAGTAATGCGTCGTAAACCTACGTGTACCAAAATAGGAAATCTTCGAACTTAAAAATGAGATTTCTAGCACCTTGTTGCTAATCCTGCAGTACTCGAAGGCTACCTATCACAGACCCATCAATTCTGAAAGAGCCGTAGGCGATTTGTATTTGGTCGAATGTTAAAAAAATAACACCTCAGATCATTTCTTTGTTTTTCTTCATCATCTCGATGATTACGAGACACCTTACACGCGCTCGATGATGTCGCAATACCAGTTAATAATCGGCTTTTCCCTTGATTCCTACTACCGAGAAAATTCTTTTAACACCTGAAGCTACAACGTTCGGTTTTCATGATTTTGCTTAGCATCTTTCATCGAGATACATAATCTAAACCCAAGACTATTAGACATGAGACGTCAGAGAGTTTCTTGAACAAGCATTGGACACACCGATTCACCAATTTGACCACCTCAATACTCTCGCACGACAAAATACTATGTTTTCGACAGATCCTGCCCGACGATTTTCAATCTTTCAAGGTACCGGTACCCACAGGCGAATTTGATATGCGAGCGTCGACTTAGGCTTTGATTACGCTCTTTGATTTCATATTCTCATTTTACCCAGTTAAACGAATATTCAACGGCAAGAACCGGAGTCCTCGTCAAAGGCCTTAATGCATTAGAACGAAAAACGCGTAACCTACGCACTACTGAATAGCGATTGCTACAAACTATGCGATCTAAATATACGATCAAGCTGCCTCCATAATTCTTAGAAACTATCGAATACCTATGTACTTGTTTCAAGCATTTTGCTCGAGCCACAACCAAAGAAATGGACAACCCTGTCACACGTATAAAAATCAGAACGAATATATATATATATACAAAGCAAAGCGCTCAGCTGCCTCTTAGATAGAACAACAATTTCGGCAAATTTACTAACAATTTGTAACCGAAAACACAAAGAAAAAACTCGAACCCTGACCAGAAGAACAAGACACTTTTTGTCAACGCAGTTTTCTTGACAATAGTATCATGCTTGAAATAAACTTGCAGTTCAATACCGGAAGGGGTACGGTTCTGCGCGACACTTGTCCCTTTGCCCGGCAAAGCGAACGAGATACAAAGTAAAGGCAAAACAAGTAGAAAAATACCGTGCCGCTCTAGGAATGCTAATTATAATATAAGTGGCGCCTGATGAGTTTAAACAAAGTGCCGTGCAGCGGTTCGATCGACAGCGACTCGGTAAGCGAATTGAATACTTTATCGTATCAAGATGATTCCGAGGAATGCCTTCGAAGAAAAGCCCAAATAAATAATAAATAAGCAATACGAAATCTCGTATTGGGGATCGCTATTATTGCGAACGGGTTTGGAATTTTCGTTTTCCGAGCCGCCTCGAAAAGATACGTCGAAGTCACGCATAATCCCAGTGTAATCTTCGATCGTGCGTTAATATCTTGGCGAGCGTCGTTCGTTCCATCGTATTGCACTCTGGCGTTCTCGTCTTAGTCGCTCGTTAGGATTTTTTTTTTTAAGTAGAGGGAAAAAGGGACAGAGAAGAAACAGGATGATTTCGTTCTTAATCGGGAAGAGGGAACAGATAAAGCAGAACGAGGGAGGATAGGAATGCGACGAGAAGCATCGCGGATAGTACGCGATCCTGAATCGTATGGGATGAACCTGGAGCCGATTCTTCACGAACGTTTGTTCTTTCGTCGCGGAGAGGGAGTAGAACGGAAACGAGACGCGCCAGAGCCTCCAGCCCGTACGCATCCATGTAACCCACGTCCATGATTGCGTCCGCGTCCATTAACACCTCCTGCAACACCAACAACGATACTACTCAGTCCCAGTCTCTCTCTCTCTCTCTTTTTCTCGCTCTCGTTCTCTCTTTCTTTCTCTCACTCTCTCTCTATCTACCGCTGTCGCTTCAATAACATTTTTTTATTTTTGACGCAAAATCCTATTCTCTTAACCCGTATTCCCTTCTCCTGCAAAGCGAGACGCCTGCCTTGAGATCCNCTCACATGTATAAAAATCAGAACGAATATATATATACAAAGCAAAGCGCTCAGCTGCCTCTTAGATAGAACAACAATTTCGACAAATTTACTAACAATTTGTAACCGAAAACACAAAGAAAAAACTCGAACCCTGACCAGAAGAACGAGACACTTTTTGTCAACGCAGTTTTCTTGACAATAGTATCATGCTTGAAATAAACTTGCAGTTCAATACCGGAAGGGGTACGGTTCTGCGCGACACTTGTCCCTTTGCCCGGCAAAGCGAACGAGATACAAAGTAAAGGCAAAACAAGTAGAAAAATACCGTGCCGCTCTAGGAATGCTAATTATAATATAAGTGGCGCCTGATGAGTTTAAACAAAGTGCCGTGCAGCGGTTCGATCGACAGCGACTCGGTAAGCGAATTGAATACTTTATCGTATCAAGATGATTCCGAGGAATGCCTTCGAAGAAAAGCCCAAATAAATAATAAATAAGCAATACGAAATCTCGTATTGGGGATCGCTATTATTGCGAACGGGTTTGGAATTTTCGTTTTCCGAGCCGCCTCGAAAAGATACGTCGAAGTCACGCATAATCCCAGTGTAATCTTCGATCGTGCGTTAATATCTTGGCGAGCGTCGTTCGTTCCATCGTATTGCACTCTGGCGTTCTCGTCTTAGTCGCTCGTTAGGATTTTTTTTTTTAAGTAGAGGGAAAAAGGGACAGAGAAGAAACAGGATGATTTCGTTCTTAATCGGGAAGAGGGAACAGATAAAGCAGAACGAGGGAGGATAGGAATGCGACGAGAAGCATCGCGGATAGTACGCGATCCTGAATCGTATGGGATGAACCTGGAGCCGATTCTTCACGAACGTTTGTTCTTTCGTCGCGGAGAGGGAGTAGAACGGAAACGAGACGCGCCAGAGCCTCCAGCCCGTACGCATCCATGTAACCCACGTCCATGATTGCGTCCGCGTCCATTAACACCTCCTGCAACACCAACAACGATACTACTCAGTCCCAGTCTCTCTCTCTCTCTCTTTTTCTCGCTCTCGTTCTCTCTTTCTTTCTCTCACTCTCTCTCTATCTACCGCTGTCGCTTCAATAACATTTTTTTATTTTTGACGCAAAATCCTATTCTCTTAACCCGTATTCCCTTCTCCTGCAAAGCGAGACGCCTGCCTTGAGATCCGAATCTCTTGTGGAAGCTTTGTTACGCGTAAATGAACGTTACGAAGATTCGATGTCTGTGCTTCAACGAGAAAGACTTGGGATGACGTTTTAGTAACTCTCCGGATAACAAGGACAATTGTCTTTCTTTTATACGAAGAGATTTACAAATTCGTGAATATCATCAGCTCATATAAAACAATGAAGACACTCGGACGAGACGCGTTTGGAGCGCTTTCTAACGAAGCAACGAACGACACAAAAGCTGAATAGACTAGACGAGACTAGGCGCATGCAAAAGCTCCCTTTTTGGTTCCTCTTTCCTTCGTATTCTCTCTTTAAAAACGGACGTATCGCACACCCACGCGACTGTATAAAAATCGGGGACTGACTAGTAAGTTGTTGGAAATGCCATGGACAAACGTACCAGCTTGACCAAGAGATGTCCGATCGATGATAACGCACGCACGTTTACGATTCTTCAATCTTTTTTGCGTTCGAATCGTTTCGAGATTTCCTTCTTGTTCGCAGGAACGATCGTCACGTGAAAAATGTGTATTGAGAAATAAAAGAAGAGGGGAACAAAAGATGATTTTGTCCCGCGTGTGGAAACATGCGATACCAAAGCACGGCAAACGAAAAACATTTTGTTGAATTAATTAAATAAAATTATATCCGGCTTACCTCATCGACGCCGATTTTTCGGCACGCTTCGAGGAAGTTATCGACGTTACGCCTGCATCTTGCCATCGTCAGCTTCGGCTGGGAATCGTGATCAAACTGTTACATTTTTGTTGTGTCAAAAAGATGTGGAATTTTCACTATTAGATGAGATCATGATAGCTTACCACAGCTGGCGAAGGAACATGAATGCTGGCAACAGATCGAGGTCTGACATGGTTTGCCAAGTGACAGAGTACGACGCCGTCCGTAAGCGCCGGGGCGAGGTCTTCCGGAAGAGCCATCTTTAACCGTGTTTCGATGTGCTAAAAGGAAATTTAAAGTTTAACTATTTCTCGATTGATGTAAATGATAAACGTTGTCAATCATTGGCGGAACAAACAGCAGAACATAAAAGTTACTTGAGCTACTTGATCAGGGGTGTTAGGTAAGAATGCGAGATCATGCCAATTTATTTTCAGAATAAACTAGAAGTTTACGAAGAACAAAATAATTTTTGTAAATAATAGAAGAAGTAAGTGATTTTACTCACGTTTCGAAGTTGTTCAATCAGATCAGCTTCCTCCTTCGCGCGTTCGAATTCTCTTCTCATGGTGAACGAATATTTCTCTGGCACGTTCGTGTTCCAAGTAACCGATCGAGATGATTTTGGACTTCCGCCATTCCTGCTGGGACTTTTGTTACCTTAATGGATATAGACAATCAATTGAATAAATTCAATCTGTCTCCGAAAAATAAACAATTTTCTTCAATATAACATATATACATATGTACCTTCCACATAACCGACAGCAGTTTTAACCAGTCTAGGCGTGTGACTGGGGCTGGTACTGGAAGATAGGATACTCGACGAAGTTTTGATAGGTGAGTTAGGCTTCTTGTACGGTTGCTCAAGATATTTCCCATTTTTATTGTTATATTCGTTGTTACTGCCATTTATGATAGCCGCATTCTGATAATTAATACGGGATGGAGTCACCTTCTGCACTGGTCTCTTGGTCGCATTCTCCTCATTGAATATTTGTTTACCGGTCATTGCAACACCATCTTTGCTCCCGCTCAAGTCTGTCTCGTTGTTCTGCACGACCTGTGAATCGTTACCAGGAGGTGTGACTTGCTCCCGTGGCCTGTACACGCTCGGACCCTCATTAGCCCTTTGTTGCCTCAATGCTTCTTTGTACTCTCTGAAAATTAAAAAAGTTTCATAATACGTCTAACTAGCTTTGATTATTGTATGTCATAACCGACAAGATACAACAATACGTGAACATTTACCTGTAAGTTTGTATATGATTGAGAGGCCTCTTCTCGTCCCCATTCATCAGGGTGGTAGCGTTCGCATTAGATGTTTGCAACGGCTGTACCGATTGCGTGTTCGTCGAGGGCGTCGACGTAACTTGATTCATTGTCAGATGAGTGGATTCGAGGGGTCTGTAAACGAGTCGACGAAGGACATACGATGGTTATAAAGCGAGCTCGTTTATTAACCGGTAAAAATCATCGGTCAACGGTGATTAGTTTATTAACAGCTCGCTTACCCGGGCGGCGAGATCGATGCGTGGTAGAGGCCAGAGGTCATAGGTCTTCTGATGTCCGCGCCGTTCTCCGAGGTACTCCTCTCCAGTTTCCTCTTTTCCAATTGATCGTGCAGTATCATTGCCTGTGGACAGAGTTTCTTGAAGAAAAAGACAGAGAGGTCAAAGGTGAAGAAGCGAGCGTTCTTGGCGTGACCGATTTCGGATGCCGCGCATGTTAATCGAGCTTCCTAGCGAGTTCTTTCTCAATGGGTTAAGGTCATTCAACGCGGCTTTGAACGACGGCCAAACGCGCCTCGACAAGATACATATCATTTTCAAGGGACGCCGCGAGTTTCTATTCACTCTCGGCTAAATATAACCGTGGTATCATACACGGCTTCAAGTTAGAGTATAGCAATGCCTGCTTAATGCACATGTTTCTAATCCGTTTAGTGTGCACTTCTTGGTTTTAAAAACGGCATTACGAACGAGCTGATTTACAAAACATTTTCTATCTACCATCTTTAATAATGTTAGATATTGCAAGCAAACATCATTATTTCAATAATCCTTTCAAAGTACTATAGCAATTTTCTCCGATGATGTATACATTACGCAAGGTCAAGAAATAGTATGACGCTGATTGGAAAAGCGAAGATCATAAAAACTCGTTTGACCAAGCAGATCGAGATAGGATTGGCAACCTACCTTGCCGAGCTCATCCTCGAGGGACGTGTGCTCGCCGGGTGAGATGGTACTAGGAGTTGACGTCCCGCTGCACGAACCGTTCACGCCCGTCTCGTGAGGAAGCGTGATCGAAAGGGGCGAGCACTCTTGACGCCAGAGCCCTCGAATCTCACCGTCGTGCACCTGCGCGTAAAAAGGTGTCCACCAGGAGGTACTACGAGAAACCGTCGACAACCATGTGCGGTGCGTGCTTTGCGTGCGTTTTCAGAGAGTTTATTCGCTTTTGTTCTCTTTCTACATATTCGTATCACAGTCAAGGGTAATCGAACTTTGGGANTGAGCACTCTTGACGCCAGAGCCCTCGAATCTCACCGTCGTGCACCTGCGCGTAAAAAGGTTTCCACCAGGAGGTACTACGAGAAACCGTCGACAACCATGTGCGGTGCGTGCTTTGCGTGCGTTTTCAGAGAGTTTATTCGCTTTTGTTTTCTCTTTCTACATATTCGTATCACAGTCAAGGGTAATCGAACTTTGGGACAGATAGAAGGAGGGAAGATTCCAACAGGAACATTTCTACGATGGATCGAAGTACGCAGTGGTAGCGTCGTAGTTACTTTACCCATGAAAAAATTTACATAGTCTCGTAATTAAAAAGAAACCAGTTGCAGTAGAGCCAGGAGAATACGAAGCGAAGAGCGAGGGAAAGGACGAGAAGTGGGATGAGGAAACTAACCGCGCTGTGTATTTCTTGCGACCAGCGTTTGTCGACGCCGTCACTGGTGCTGTAACCGCTGTCGACGTTGTGCCGCCTGTGCGCCCTCGTGTCCAAGGTCGCATGACCCCTCACGTCCAAGGGTGTTCTCCTAGCTCGAACCCCTCTCGCTCTCTCGTGTTTCGCCGCCTGTCTCTCCAGATATTTAAAGATGTGCGTTCGCCCGCGAATGCATAGCTGCGAACACGTAACGCGACGCGTCGAATAAATTCTAATCAAGCGATTGAAACCATTGGTACAGGTATAAAGACAAATTATTAATTTCGGAACATAAATTTACAATTCTCTTCCTATTAGAAAAAGTTGACTAATCATAAAGTTAATGGGAAATAAGATAGAATTTTTAATTTGTTATCAAATGATTTTTTGTATTTGATGTGCTTACCGAGGCAGGTGGCGAGGTCAAAGGATTATCGGATAGTCGAAAGTCGACCAGACTCTTCATCTTCCTCATCTCGTTCGGTAGCACGGATATTCGGTTCCCGCTTATATCCAGCTTTACGAGTCTCAGGTACGTCAGTTCTATGCAGTGTACATGTTGGTCATACATTTGTTATAAATAATAATCATTTTCATATTATAATCATTCCTTAATTTATAGCAGTTATTCTATTTTTCATTTCTTTGCTCTTTTTTTAATTCCATTACTTTTTTATGTAACATCTGCAATATTCCTCTTTACGTGATGTTTATAATGCATTGTGCGTTGTATGCTTACTTGTTTGGTACATTTATCTTAACTTAACGTAAAACTTGAGTGAGCGAACAACCATGTTGGGGTCTGCACGACTGCGCGATCACGTACCTATAGGCAGGTGCACGATCATGTTGCTCCTCAAGTCCAAGGACCGGAGTCGCGCGAGGTCACCCATTCTTGGCGGCAGGTTCGCAATCTCATTGCATCCAGCGTCAAGCTCAGCCAACGCCGACATCCTGCCTAATTCGTCAGGCAACGATGCCAGTCTGTTGTGAGCGACCAGCAACGTTTGCAGCGGCAGTCTGCATATCTCCCGAGGTAGAGACGTCAATTGGTTCCGACTGCGAATGAAAAGTCGTCCATCGTTTTAATTAAGCGCCCGCATGTCCCGACAATTTCCTGGTTCGTGATCACACCGACCTAAGATCGAGGTAGTTGAGCGACTGCAGCATCGCCACAGTTTCCGGTATTATTCTTATGGCATTGTGGTAGAGATACAGCTTTTCGAGGAACAGAAACTCCGTCACCTCTTCCGGCAACTCGGTGAAACGGTTCTTCGAGAGGTCTGTAACAGGAATTGAACACGCAAACATTATTACAATTTCTAGCCAGCCTTTATCTAAATTCTTTAAAAAAGACATTGTCATATAACAAACTGCATCATACAAAAATATGTTTTACAAAAATAATGTTTTGTTAAAAATGTGTACACAAAATTACGAAACTGTAGATGAAAATAGAATTTCTGCTCCAGAGTCACGCTTGATTTAAATACAAGGGACATAACGAGAAGCATTTGGAACAATCTAAAGGTTTTGGTTCAATGTCTGTCGAAATATAAAAAAATTAGACACATGTATTTTCTGGAGGAGGTTTGGCTGATTAATTTCGGAAACACCGTCAGGATTCCCCGTAGCAACAGCTGTGCTCCGCTTAGGGTGCTGTTTGCGTTGTGGGGTTCTTATGAATGGGGTGCGACGGTCACGTGCGTGTACGTACAGTCTCGAAACGTAGGAAAAGGATAAGGGTGGCTCAGCTGCTGCCTCCTTCCTGATCAATAACCACACCGCGCTGTGTACGTTCTCGTCCTACGGGAGTTGGTCCCGTCGCGTCGCGTCGTTTCCCTGTTGTGCCAAAAGTTTCCTCCAACTTCCCGGTTCGATAGACACAGCTACCGTAGGACGACGCTTTGTCTAGCGAAATTCGCGAAATACTCGAAAATAAATCGCGCAACCCTTTCAAATGGTTGAACCAACTTTNTTTTGTTAAAAATGTGTACACAAAATTACGAAACTGTAGATGAAAATAGAATTTCTGCTCCAGAGTCACGCTTGATTTAAATACAAGGGACATAACGAGAAGCATTTGGAACAATCTAAAGGTTTTGGTTCAATGTCTGTCGAAATATAAAAAAATTAGACACATGTATTTTCTGGAGGAGGTTTGGCTGATTAATTTCGGAAACACCGTCAGGATTCCCCGTAGCAACAGCTGTGCTCCGCTTAGGGTGCTGTTTGCGTTGTGGGGTTCTTATGAATGGGGTGCGACGGTCACGTGCGTGTACGTACAGTCTCGAAACGTAGGAAAAGGATAAGGGTGGCTCAGCTGCTGCCTCCTTCCTGATCAATAACCACACCGCGCTGTGTACGTTCTCGTCCTACGGGAGTTGGTCCCGTCGCGTCGCGTCGTTTCCCTGTTGTGCCAAAAGTTTCCTCCAACTTCCCGGTTCGATAGACACAGCTACCGTAGGACGACGCTTTGTCTAGCGAAATTCGCGAAATACTCGAAAATAAATCGCGCAACCCTTTCAAATGGTTGAACCAACTTTCCTGGTATACGTACAAAAATAAATACGCATTGAAAAGACTTGATTCCGATGAAAAAAGAGGCTTTGCTATCTAATAGAATGAAGCAACAGAAATCCTACGCTTAATAGGAGTTTAATTCGCGGAAATCTTGCTCCGCTTTCACGGAAATCGGATTACGAGCAGCCAATTTACACGATCGGGACGGAAATTGCCAATGAATCCGGATACCCGGCTTTCCCGAAAACACACTTATAACACGTCATCCAATCTGGACTCTTTATTAGAACTCTGACTGCACGAGAACTTTACGAACATTATACGCACAAGAGCTCGAGTCCAGGGTTCCGTTTCCCTCGTACACGCCTACGCTCATCGTAATGGGAATGCTGTCCATGGGGTGGAAAGCAAAGCGTGGAACCATTGGTATACGGTCGATCGCATAATCGAGCAAGGGCGTCGGCCCGTTCGTGATGGGAACAATAAAAATAGCAACCCCTGTTTCTGCATACTGCATGTTACCAATAAAATTAAACAATTTTCTATACGCACCGGACGACCAACTAAGCATCTGCTCAATGGGAGTTTCAATGAAGATAACAAAAATAACGACCCATTCTATTTCTGCACAAAGACAATAAAAATAGTAACTTATTCTATACTTCTAGATATAAATAATAATTCCTGTTTTATTCTCGTATTCCAGGCCGAGTATTTATTTTGCACAGTCGTAAATTATACGTTATCATTTCCTGAATTTTTTTACTGTAAAATAAAATGATGATATTCAATTTCATACGAAATCCAGTTCCACGTAATATCCGGCTTCCTGGAGAGAGGAATCGATCACACCTGACGCTCGACAAGACGTCTGGCCTTAAATGAGCCTTGGAAGGACTCTGTGCGCCACGCGAGAGATTTATTATCGAAATTTCCGGTGGCGACGGTAAACACGGTCCGCTGCACGCATCGCCAATGAAAATCGTAACTGAGCTCGTGATTGTTGTGCGCACAAGGTGGTTCGACAAAGGGTCGATGCACTGGACAATAATTCCAAGGACCAAGGTCGAGGTCCAGCCGACCAGCAAGGATCGATACCATATTACGTAGATTTGCGTGACGTCGCGCCGTTGCGAGTATCATTCGCAAATGCATGGGCGTGGCCCATGTAGAGCTCTTTTGTTGAAAGCAAAATAAAATGTTACCATACAGGCTTATGTATAATGATATCGCCTAATCCGTGTCCAGATCGGTCTAACAAATATTAAATTGATATTAAATGTACATTATCATTTCTACAGGATATCGAATGTTTTTGTTAAATAATTTATCAATTACTTTTACATTTTCTATTAAATGTACACGATTTCATTATCCCAAATGCATTTCATTATAATAATCGAAGATTCATTGTCAGAAATAAGAAACAGTGAAGCATGGAATTTTATAATTTTAGTACAAGTGTAAATCTTCAAGTATAAATTTAAAACGAAATCCAATTGCTATTATTATACTAATTAAGAGTAGTCACGTAACTTTTCTAATACTTCTCCGTAAATTTTTGCTATTCATTTGCTCTATTTTTCTTTATAACCAGGCAAACATAGTACAAAATGTGGGTTTACAGAACTACAGTTTTCGTCTTTATATGAACAAATTTTTCAGTCATCTTTCTTTTCGAAAAGACAGGAGTTACGTAAGATTCTCATCGAATTATTTCATTCTTAATTTGTTTCACAATGTTTCATAGACGGATATCAGATGAGACAAGAATATGAAGAACGATTTTCGAAATTGCAAACTTCGGAAACGGAACGACGTTTCATAGGCGCCAGACTAATAATAATGAAGACGACGGTGGAATATTAAACGCGTTGCTCGCCGATCGAATGTTTGCATTTTTATCGCGGTCTCTGCTCGCTTATGCATAATACAAGCTGAAGACAATCACGCCGGAAAGACGGTTCGCGTGGTCATAAAAAGGGTTGGTCGTATAATAACAGCAGGAAACGTCCGCCCAGTAATCTCCATGATAATCCGCGTGCCGACCCGCGATTCAGGATATTAAATAAATTCTCAATTTTTTGTTAGATTCGAACATTCAACCCTCCCTTGCCCCTTGCATGTGTGACAACGTACTTTAAGTTACCACCGACAACTGGAACGAGCTTGGGCGTGTCGCGTCACAAAACGCCACTGGAGTCTGGATATTAAAAGGGTAGAGTCAACGATGAAACATAAATTGGTGGGTTAAGTAAGAAATGGGACGATTCATAGAAGGAAAAGTACTTCCTATTTGTTGAGCACGACTCGGGCAATTTTTCCAGCAAGAGCGACTGAACACGACGCGGTGTTAATATGGGCAACGCGCGAGGGTGGCCAATAGTGTTTACGCCGCATCGATAGGACGAAAGGCAGGAGAAAATATTGTAACGACGTTAACTTATCCTTCTCGGGTTATATGGGGTTATAAGAGCTCGAATAAGAGCTGCCGTGAAACCGTGGAAACAGAGGGTCGCCCGATCGATAACGCCCCCATGGCAAATATCGTCCATGGGGTTGGAGAAAGCGCAAGGTGTCCCGTGAACACAGTGGCGCGGCAACCCTCTTGGCAAGCTCTTTCCTTTTGGAAAATAAAATCATGGCGAATGCCTCGCGGGACTAATGGCCGGTAACGGGGTTAGAACTTTGCTAACGAGCCAATGCGGAATAAAGGGTTCGGAACGAGTCAGTTCCACTTCAGATACGATATTAAACTCGTTAGCGCGATTTGCGATCAACTTTAGAAGCTCGATTGGGGCGCTACATCGTCCTAATTCACGGTTCGATTGTACAGCTTATTATTCATTAAAACAGATAAGAAAAAGTATAATAATTTATGATATAGCTGACTCTGATGTTTTCTGCTTCATCGCAACGAATCTTTACGAATGCAGAGTGCATCCAGTCGATCGATACGAGGGAACGGTTGCTCGAGGTAATTGACTTTCCTCACGATTTCCGACGCGCCTAGAAAATCGGTAGAAAGGAGTTACGGAGAAAAAAAATTCTAGTGGCGGAATCGTGCGTGGAATGAAGACGCTTTGTCCTTGAATAATTCGCTATTGCCGTGTCATTGCGATCGCGTCAGAGAGAGAAAATCGTCGGGACGGAACAGGAGGTCCGGCGAAGGGAAAAGAAACGACGGAGGAAAAGAGACAAGAAGAAAAGCAGGAGCAAGAGCGAAGAACTGTCTACTACACCACTGTCTTTTATAAGAGACCGCCAGTACTTCCGGCGAAGACGCGAGTGTAAACGCAAGTCGCATACTCGATCGGACTTGGCCAGCACTGTAGGCAACTTCGAACGCGAGTTCACGATCCGAGATCGAAGGATCGTCCGGAACGGTTTTAATCACGTTCTTCGGTATCGGCGTCACATATACGTGACGCACCGATTTTACCTGAAAGGCTTGCGTCACACAAGTTGGACTCGAGATTACACGCGAATGTTGAAATTTCAAGATGTCACGTAGACCAGGCGCCAAGGGAATTTATTATATAATTATTTTTATCTGAAATGAACGCGTATATACATATGATTCATTGTATAACAATTCTTTTCAGTTTCATTCGTGACTCACCTTGGAACTGAACTAACGTACTACCATTATCAGAGAGCAATTAACGATCAGATTCATAAGTTGATAACTTCGTATAGACAGTGCGTAAATCATAATTTGTCATTTCAGTGTGCAGGATTTTTCGAGAAAAACAACGCATTCATGCGGCATGGCATTGATTCCAGGCATACATTTTGAGTTTAACGTGTACAGTGTGAGCGCTTACATGCAGGAAGGCGTGCACGCGTATCGGCACGCTTGGACACGCAGCCACAGCGAAGCACAATGCGACGCACTGTTCGCCACGCATTGCCTGCCATGGTCAGACGGAGTATGGAAACCGGCTGCGTGATATGCATATAACATGTATCGCGTTATTTATTTTTTCTTATCTCTGAACAGAGTTTTTCCCCATTCGAGTTTCAATTTAGAAATTACCGAACGTCTGTGCCGATTCTGACTGATCGCTGTGCAATGAATACGAAAAGCGAGTAAAAAACTGAGAAAAGTTTTAGACGTCGTGTATCCAAGGCACTGAAAACTGAAAGATTTAAGAGCACTTCACAATTCTCAAATTTTTAATTAAAAACCTTCTATTCTGGTAAAAGAACATTTAATAGGTTGTTGCGCTCTCTTTCAGGTATAGCGCAAACTTGCTTCGTCCATCAAAATGGGAGTTTGCGCACCCTTTTCTTCACTTAGAGTCAAGGTTCTCAACGTCTGGGTCATGATCCCCGAGAAGGTCGCAAGACCCGAACTCCGGGAAATCATTATGATCGTTTATTGTTAACTATAATTTGTTACATTATGTCAATACAGCTATAGATCAATAATGATCTCAGTTAAATCAATTCAGCTAAACTTGAATTCCGACAGCCAAAACTTTATATTTCCACTTTTTTATCGATAAAAACCAGATTATACACAAAAAATAAGGAAAAGAGTGACACTAAAACGAAATTTAACCATCAACTTAGATAATAGAAGTATATTTTAAAATATATTCTTTAAAAATAACTATTATATTATATATTTATAGAATAGAAATCGGTTTGCCATCTCATTATAAATTAAACATTGCACAAACGTAAGAGAGATCTACTGTTTAAAAAGCACATCTCAATCCGGCATAGGTTGGGAAACGCTGATTCAGAACGACGCAGCGGCGCTTCAATTATTGCAGCATCGGGGAGCTTCTCCCGCTTACACCTTTCTTTCACCTACACGAAAAGCCCGAGCTCCGACTCTCGAGGATTTCCTTCTCTCGTTTACCGAGACCAGCTCTCTTTCTCTCAGTTTTCAGCGGAACGAGCGAGAACCAGGTTCCCAGACTCCATCCTTGACCTAAAAACTAATACCCGAGCGAAAAATCCCAGCGAACTCGTCGCACGGGGTGTAACGAGACGAGGAGCCGAGGCAACGAGACCGCGCTCGATAACGCGTCGACGGATCGCATTACGCCCACGTAACCACCGCGACGGCGTTCTGCTCCAATAGAACAATTTTTTCTTTTCTATGCGACTTGTCACTATCAGATAGCGGGTTCACCGCCGCGCCGTGAACGCGATACGTCTCTCAATTCTGCTGGAGGTTACCTCGTTCGTACTCTTTTAACCCTTTCGCCATACGGTGTCTTTAGAACTACTTAAGACTTAAAGAAGGGGTCTTTCCACTATGACGGCCTGAGAACTCTCTTATATCTGAGAATTTATTTCCTACTGGAAAACATTTTTTGGCATAGTAAAATTCATACATCTTGCGTATGTATTTTGAGAGCTAGAAAAGTTGTTTCGTAATTTTACAATACTTTACGAATTAATTTAAAACTTGGACTTGTTATTCTTTTCACGTTAATCACAGGATGAAACATTTTATTGGTCACTGTTTCAATAATCATTAGAAAAAATGAAGTGTTTGCAACAGTTATTGCGCGTGAAATATTACATTAACTTTTATTAGAATATTTATAATCGACGCTATATGAATAAATGGATTAACAATCATTGGGTTAGCAGTGTGGAACGGAAATTTGATAGTGTCAAGTCTAGACATTTTTGAGTATAGAAGCAGTCGAAAAGAGCTCTATACGTATTATAGATGCATCGGTGTGACTGGAAAGGGCCAGGCCAGATTCGATCGCACCGCGATGGGCTCCCTTTGTTCGTAACCACTCTGCGTAACCACGAAACAAAGCCCTGGGACACAGGGTCCGTCGTTATTCTCCTGAAGTGCAGACCGAAAGTCGTAGGTACCCTGGAACACCTTTTGTCCGATGTCATCGTCGATGAATCGATGACACTTTCTCGAACGTAGCGGCTACGTGCCGTTAAATGTGGGCGCGATTAGAGGGTTCGGGCATGGAGTCCGGTATTAACGAGCAGTTGGCTAATTTAGCCTAGAACGACGAGGAGAGAGCACGTAATGGATTCATAGATTTGTTTCCACGCGAATTATGATTCGCTCGGAATCCCCTGCTTCTAATTGAAGCCATGAACGAAGTTGCGTAGATACAGATTCGGTTAGCCTTAATCGCACGACGACCCACTATAATTACCCACGCTCGCAATTATTGTCCCCTTGCTCCTGTATTAGAGAGCGGAATAGGTAAGCACTGCGTACATGGTGATTTATACTAGAAATAATTACCTGTTCGCTTGTCCTATTTCTATCTCTTACCATTCTGTAGTATACATAAAAATGTTAAAATACAATTTACCATAGCCTAATATTTCCCTACTAATAATATTTGTCATTTAGATATGTATAATGTACTCGCATGTTTCGACTTTGTCATTGATACCAAAAATATTTTACGCGTGCCGGTACGTGCGTTCAAGGTAATCAGTTAAATCTACCCACTCATCTAACGTCCTTTGTTCAAGTAGCTTTATTGCGCATCGTTTACGGTTTAAACGACTCGTTGTTTACCACTGAATACCTTCTAATGACCAGCTCGTCGTCAATGAGANAGTAATCAGTTAAATCTACCCACTCATCTAACGTCCTTTGTTCAAGTAGCTTTATTGCGCATCGTTTACGGTTTGAACGACACGTTGTTTACCACTGAATACCTTCTAATGACCAGCTCGTCGTCAATGAGAAGTTGACTGGCAATAAAATAAGTTTTAACCACGCAAAATGATAAGAGTCTGACGAAATGCAAAGTTCCTCATTAGAAAGAGAAAATCATAAGCCTTCTACGTTTCAAACAAATGATTCTAATTTACGGTCTGCTGTAACTAAACAGCGAGATTTATACATTTATAGCAATATTGGATGTGTAGAAAGTATAAAAAATGTATGCAATGTACAAAAATGGACAGAAGTATTTAATTATAATACTATTTTATTAGCTATTATTAAAATATAAAAGAAATTTCAGATCTAGATATCATTTTTTCAATTGAAAGATCCGCAGTTGGCTACAACGTATCTCTCTCTTTTTTCACACCGCAAGAGCGCAAAGGAACCGATGCACTAGCAGAATCAAAGGGATTAAAGAGGTCGGCAAACGGCAGACAAGCTCTCGCGGTTCAACGGACGTAAAACCGCGGAGTAAAGATTTGAAAGAACGAGCAGAAATGGATTAGGGTAGCGTCGGTGAGATTCAAGGCTGCGGCGACAGGTATAAAAGCGCGGCCGATCGTTCAAAGGTTCGCGGGATAAAAAGCGGAGAGGAGAGGCGGTGTTCCTTGTCAAGTCCGCGAAAGCCAAAACTTGACACGCAAACAAAGCCCGTGCGCGAAGCTCAGTCTGTGGAGAAAAATCGTTTCGCGTATGGAAAAAGCGTGGAAAATGAACGAGAAGGATATACCTACTCGCGTCTGCCGCGGATATGAAGTGTCGCGAAGAAGAGAGATCCGCGGTAAATGCTTGTCCAGTCTTTCAGATAGCAGGAACAAAAGTACATGAAATGGTCGCGAGTCTGCGGTTTCAAATAAAATATAATACTCCGTGTGCGTCAAATTTTTATCAAAACTGAGATTACGTTCTGTCGTGTCCTAACTTTTAATATAAAGATACTTTTCGAAAATGTATAGTTACACGTTTTACGTTGAAGTTGTTAGATAACAAATTTCATTTCCCAAAGAGGAATTGCGATTCACACGTTGAACAGGCCTTAAATGAGGGCGAGATAAAATAATGACACATCTGGAAATGTGGGACAGCGGCGCGGAAAAGAAATTCAAACGAAGCGTGTCATTTTCATCAAATCCCACGAACGGAGGTGGATCTCGCCATGAGCTTTTAACCATGACCACGTTTATGCGATCGCATCATCGTTCTAATTTCACGGTTTTAAGAACACGCGTCTCGGACAAATAATAATTATCTAGAAAAGCTCGGTAAAAAAACTGTAAATTAATAGCAAACTGTGTACGAAATAGAAGCATTTATTTATTTCGACTCTCAAAGATTCTAGGAAATTGAATGTCTGAAATATAATGAGCGACTTTATATGGAAGCTTCGATCAGCTTATCGTACAACGACCCAAGAATAACTTGATTACATTCGTCAGCCATCTATAATCTATAATCTATAACGTTGGCGTCCGAGCAGCGCCTACAACAGAGTTAGTAACCATAACAGTTTTTCTTGCCACTTCATTTCAACCCGTGCCACGTAAGAGCCGTGCGGCGACTGACAAACGAGATTACCTAGAATGATAATTANCTAGTAACCATAACAGTTTTTCTTGCCACTTCATTTCAACCCGTGCCACGTAAGTAAGAGCCGTGCGGCGACTGACAAACGAGATTACCTAGAATGATAATTATGCACTGACCGTCTCATTCTTTTACTTACCATCACTAGCACTAATCGAAAGTAGTCATTATCGAAAAGTTTAGATAACAATAGACATAGTGAACTTCAGAACGTTATATCGTTCTCAACAAATATTAGACCGACGCATATAAAGTCGTCAAGCGTTAGATATCGTGTAATAGAATCTTAAATGAGTATTTCAATGATCATACTGTATTTAATAATACTGTGATATACGTGAAATTACAATATATTTCCTATCAATCTCGTTGACATGTACTAAATTGCTTCATCTTTAATTTAACCCACAGTGGACGATCAGACAGGATGATGGATGGTATTCGATCGGAAACTTCAAAAACAGGCGTTTCATATGCACCAACTTTATACTAAGGTTTTATGCCTGCAATGCGGATGGAATTTATCGACAGACAAACCGTGCCAAGACGAAAGCATCTATAAGAATCGATCACTTCAATTCCTTCCATAACCACAATCTACGATAATTGAAATTGTCTATGAGATTATTGTGAATCTCAACAACCAAGATTTCATATTCTTTTCTTTGTCACACATTACAGTCAGATTTGAGATTACGCAAAACTAAAATCAAGAAATCCCTCAAAAGTGAAGTCTAGTCTATTCTGTTCAACATTTCATGTTTTAATAATTATGTCCAGTGTTGTGTAATACATGGAACACTTAATTCAGCCTGAGCCACATAAAGTACGAGAGACCTAAGCGTTTTATCGAATCCGTGGTTATCGAACCGAGAGAAGCCCCCAACGGAACGGAACTACCCGTTTTAAAAGACGACAAAAACAGCTATTGATTCGCTTTTTTCGAAGAATATTGCTCCGAATGTTCGTTTCGCAGTTATCGATGCGAACAAACATCTTTCACTCGAATTATCCCCGGCCCAGTAGTGGTAGTGATGGCTTTGCACGAGGGTTCGGTCACCCAGATTATTTTCTAATATTGCTCGCGATTCCAATGCGGCGCGCCCTGAAAAAGTTTGCGGAGCACTCTCGCCGCGTGCTCATCTCGACACGCGGATTATCTTGCGCGTCCGCAATTCTCTAATGCCGCGATTTTTCTCGCGTATCAGCGAGAAACTCCAGGGTTGACCCAGTTCCGCGAACTATGTATCTAGTGAGAGAACAGGGTCCAACCACGGAGGTCGTGGCCGTGAAATTTTTTTTATCGAATTTTAACGAGTTGAAAAACATATACGTGTTAGTTTAACTTTTTAAAACGACCACTTTTTCTCTTCCTTTTCCAATCGCCAATGTCTGACAAATGGGTGCGTTTACTATATTCATTAAGAGTAGGAAAATCATCTAAAAAATATTTCTCTTCACACATTAAACCAAGAAGTTTATACCTCTATTATACCTCTGTTAAGAACGAGAACAAGAGTCCGGGGAGAGTGATTAAAAAATTTTGGAGTAGGTTCACGAGTCCGTTATGACGGCCCTGTGATATGACTAATTATAACTCGGCAAACCATACCACACGCGATACGCGCGAGACTCGACGCGTACGCGTAAGTACTTGCTATATGTATGCAATCCACCCCGTGGATATACCGTAAGCTGCCGGTGCATGTTAGCGTCAGGCTGTGAAAACGTAAGTGCCGTTAAAAAACGGTGGATTTTCAAAGAAACAGACTTCGCCCGTTGGCGTTTTCCTGTCGCACGACTACTTTTTCGAATCCCTTTTCTCGCTCACCACACGTCGCTTGATTCTAATTAGCGAATTTCCCCTTCAAATCTAACGTGTGTATTTAACGTGCCTTTTTAAACGACGCGTCGGTCCAAGTTAATGTAAAAACTATCGTACAAATGCGTGTCGTATGATGGTGTCGATTAACTATTTAAATTCCTAAACTTTAAGCATCCTCGCGTGAAATTAATGAGACTTGACTTTCGCTGTTTTGACATTAATTTCTCGTTACTTCGACGCGGTATTTATGATGAAAAGTCAAGGCTATTTAAACATTAATGTTACGGCATTAATCATTGTTATGTCCGTAAAAGTTGTGCTGAAACTTATTTTAAGAACTTGAAGAATGATTGTGCTAAGAATTAACTCTGCATCAAAAATTAAGGAATTACCTAAAATTGATCATAATGAGGATAATCCTTAAATTTGTTTTATCAGATTCTTTTTCTCATGATATCGTTCTATCAGTACAAATAAAAGATTGATATCTATACAACTATGTGAACTAAAGGAGGCAGGGTCAAATGGACTAGCTGTGTTTCACGTATATAAATATCGCCGCGAACAAAACAAACAAGGCGCAGCACGCGAGATACGAGGCACGCTGTAATATCAGAAACATTAATCGCATATTCTCTAAAACGCGTGCGATATGATCTGCCAAGCGCACGCGTGCGAGATACATCGACACGCTTCTCTCCTATGAAGATGCATAGAATGCAACCAGTATGAATTGCAGCACGCTTGCAGCAAACAGAAAAAGTACGCAACTCTGGATAGTATCTCATTGTCAGTGATTAAAAAAAGTTGATATTTCTGCGCAAGGCTAGGTAGAATATACATCGGTATCTACATATAAAAGCGAATGATATTAATATCACAGAGGCATATGGATAGAGACCTATCAAACTAATGTATTTTTCTGTTTCTTGTCTTCTGGAACTCCGACGTCCCATTACAATTTCCATGTCACTTACAACGTTGTTAACAAATTATGAAAAGCAGTCCACGCATTCAATACAGTAGGAAATTCAGTAACCTATTATATAAATGTGTAAATTATTATTGATAAATGAATGACAACGAATCTTGGCATTTTCATTTCGCAATCTCTGACCAAATGACTAATTATTTAAATTATTTAGGTTTATTTTAATTAATCCTAAATTTAAACATAGTGTTCGAGTCGATTTTGTAAATTTTAGATTGGACTTTGTAAACGGTATCAAATGAAAAAGAGTTTCTGCATCTTAAATTGTATGTCGATCTATCAGTAAATTAATGTGTCCTAACGAATGTTACGATGAATTAAGGAAAAGATTTAATTTTGCTGAGATAAAAGTCGAACGAACGAGGCGAATCTTGCTTCGTTCGTGAAGAAGCGAGAAACCCGGTAACATCTCCCTTATTCTCGAACCTGTATCACTTCGATAAAGTTTAAATTTAATCGGGCACTATTCATGAGCAGAGCAGGCTCGAATCGCCATTAATTTTTCGTGTAGCAATCGAACGCAGGACGCCAGAGTCTGTAAGGTGAAAGGTCTACTCGTATGTCTCGTCTATATTAATACGTTATTAATTGAACAATTTTGAAATGAGACTGATATAGACTGCTAACGTAGACTGGTTTTCAGCTTTTTTAAAATATGAAATCTTGTTTACTCGTTATAAATATACGCATTATGCGCACTATGCGAATACCTCCTCGCTTCAAATGTAAACTGCAATATAGGCATTTTACAGGCGCAACTTTGAAGAAGAAATCGCGATATTTGCGTCTGACAATGAGACTGCAGTAGATATAGATACTTATAGGCATAAAAAGTTCGAGATTCTCTTGAGACGCGTGCCAGAAGAGCTTTGGCTGTTCTCAGAGTCTCAGAGAACTTTGCTCTTAGCTTCACGAAACGCCATAACGGTCGTTGGATCGTGAAGCAAGGGTGACTTCACTACTCTTACAATTAGATGCCTCCAGCGAGCAATACTCGAGAAACTTCATCTTCGAGGAGTGCTCCTTTGGCAGAGAGACAAGAGCGCGAGATAAGCGAATATCGGCAGTACGCGGACGATGAAACGGTAACGCGTTATGAACCTTATCGACTTGTTGGCACCCCTGTCTCTCTGCAGCTGCGGTGCGCAGTGCGTCTCTATCTTTAGCTCGAAACAGTCCATCGCTCGGGACATGGAACTTTTCTCCCATAATCGTAGCTGCTGCTCTCCCCTTGCCTTTTCTTTATCCTCTCCCTGTTCCTTCCCCTCTATCTATCCTGCATCGTCGTTACGATTGCAAGACGCTTGAATGAAGCAAAAACTCCCTTTCTAGTCTCCTGACTTCAATAGTAGTTAGAACTTGAAATTCCTATCAGGTTTGCCTGCGATTCTCGTTCGGAGAAGGGCGACGATTTAATCGAAATCCCTGCAGCCCCGAGGCATAGCGACGACCCCGAGACTGAGTTGGCCTCAGGCGGTTCGAGAAGAAAACGTTTTCGATTCGGCCGACCGGTTCTCGCTCGAGAGACACCTGTCGCGAAGTCGGTCGCGATTGAGTAGAAACGGACAGTATAGGGAGAGCCGGTAAAAAAAGATGAAGGATAAACAAGAAGCAGAGGTCGTTCCTGGGCCGCAGCTATCCAAATTCCTGCTTCTTTAACAATTTAATTGTACGACAGCTTTTATAGTTATGATACAAAATGTGATAGAAATTCAGCCCATTTTCATCGATCGTTTCAATTATATTTGCCTTGTCGGAGGAAATTCGTACTCCAATTTCTTGATTAGAGCTCGGCTAGTCCACAGAGTTGAATGTCTCTGGTACGTAGGTACTATTTCGAAAGTACACGCAAAGTAGCTGACTCGGAGAGCGCGTACGGCTGAGTTAACGCATAGGAATGTTGAACAGAGGCGAGGGTAAGAGTAGGAAGGAAAAAAGGACCTCACCCTTTTTTCCCTCTTTCTCCTCGAAGAAAGCGCTCAACATACCGTGACATAATCGATAAGAAGTTTTTTCCGTAGCTCATCGTTTCGACGATCGCACAACCAGCTTTCGCTTCTTTTTCTCTTTACCACGAGGCGCGCCGCGTCGCCGCCGTCTCGTTTCGAACGCGTCCCGTTAGCCACGTGTACAATTACGCGCGAACGAAAGCAGTTAACAACGAGGAAACGATTTGTACGAAGTTACTAATTGACCAGCCGCTCCTGTCTTTGGATCGCATTCACGTATTCGGCTCAGCTCATTTCGTTTCGCTATTTTCTCTATTTGGAACGAAAGGACGAATCCTGTGTTTGCTTTCACATACGTACATGCTCACGTGTGCGTATCCGCAGACAATAGGTCGGATTTTTCTTCGATAGCGCGCGCCGGCGACGCGACGCGCCGCGGGGTATCATGCCCACGAGTTTCACTGGTGAATGGAAACAACAGGCATACTACCGTGTGTCCAGTAGAGAAACTCAACTACTCCCAGATAGAGTCATTGCTACGCTACTTTATAAATACCAGTTTATATGTGTTAATTAGTACCTGAAGCTAAACTGGGCTAACTCTGTACGTAGGT
Organism: Ceratina japonica; assembly: GCA_019453355.1. Lineage (NCBI taxonomy): Eukaryota > Metazoa > Arthropoda > Insecta > Hymenoptera > Apidae > Ceratina > Ceratina japonica. Next base: position 73,777 of record SMSR01014352.1, read on the forward strand.
GCACTATCATTCTAACCGAACTACGCTGCAAATTTTTGACTAGTGAAAAATAATACTATTTGCATATGCACTTAAAAAAACTTAACTTACCTTCTATTGAGATATGGTTAACTGGCGTATGTACAATCAGCGAATAATTGTTGTATTTATTTTCCTACTAGCCTATGCTGCCTATTCACTGATCATAGATTCGACGCGACACGATGCGACGAGCCCCGTCGAATCCCTTTTGTCGTAGCTCGAACTGACCTATGGGGATCCTTAATGAAGTTACGTCCCCTTCTATCGTAGTTCCTCGTAGTTAAGAAGCTCCGACACGCGTCTCTCCGTTCGATGAGAAACCCGTCGAAATTGTAACGGGAGTATAAAAGTTCCCCACGTCGATCACATCCCCGTTGCACCGAGGGACAGACACCGAAATTGCCTCGTCCCCTTTTCGCGTTTCGATAGGGAAGAATCGGCATCGAAAACCGATAATTTGTGTTCGCTGGTAAAGTCGGTACTTTTGTATCTTTGTAGCGAGGGAATCTGCACCTAATTGCAACTGAGTCCTGATAATTAAAACGCGCTCCAATAGCGCCAGACGTGAAAAGTTTACGTTACTTCTGATATCTTTACTGAAGAAGAAATATATAAAATAGTACATGGTAACGAATGTTCTTATGTATGGTCTGTTGTCACGAAGAAATCTTGATCAATACCACATATCGAAAAGAAAATATTTATGGCACATCGTAAAGTAAATAGATTGTCGAATGACGCTTCGATTGCTGCGTAAAATTTTCCGTAAAAGTCAGAAACCTGTGCGATTGATAAGGAATACTGTACACAGTCGATATAAGCACCCGATATTATCTGGTTTTACGAAAGTGAAACCTGCACTGATAAGCACACTTGCCTCGTGGGATGAGCCGAGCGTCAGATCAAAGATTAGATTATAAGAACCTCTTTCAAGTACCACTCACTCTGCGGCATATTTTTTAACCACGATCGTTCTGGTCGATCGTGTACACACATGTACTATCAAAGTTAAACAAGAAAGGAAAGCATCTTCGCGGCGGTGAATAATCGTCTTATCTTCCGGTTTGCGTCATAAGTAATACGTGCAATCGAATGCAGGTCGGAGGATCGATCAGTTTCTATATTCNGAGCGTCAGATCAAAGATTAGATTATAAGAACCTCTTTCAAGTACCACTCACTCTGCGGCATATTTTTTAACCACGATCGTTCTGGTCGATCGTGTACACNAAGCGTCAGATCGAAGATTAGATTATAAGAACCTCTTTCAAGTACCACTTACTCTGCGGCATATTTTTTAACCACGATCGTTCTGGTCGATCGTGTACACACATGTACTATCAAAGTTAAACAAGAAAGGAAAGCATCTTCGCGGCGGTGAATAATCGTCTTATCTTCCGGTTTGCGTCATAAGTAATACGTGCAATCGAATGCAGGTCGGAGGATCGATCAGTTTCTATATTCGAAGAAGTTCCTTCTAAATGGCACAAAAGCTCTCGAGCTTCCTATCTTCGGTGCNTTGCGTCATAAGTAATACGTGCAATCGAATGCAGGTCGGAGGATCGATCAGTTTCTATATTCGAACAAGTTCCTTCTAAATGGCACAAAAGCTCTCGAGCTTCCTATCTTCGGTGCGCCCCGAGAGTATCGATAGTCTCAAAACTTGGAGCAGTTTTACGCTTCTGCGCACGTAATCCCTCCTTGGATATCAATGTCCGTGGAATACAAGATTATCATGGAAACAGGAAACACCGGGTGTGTCGCGATAACGTCCCATGTGCATAAGTCACTACTTCGAGGCGGCCAATTTCGTTAAGTGGCGAAATCTCGTTCGGGAAAGTGCAATTAATAACAGCCTTTATTACCTGAAGACGGACTATATTCTTCGATTTTGAGAAAAATTCATTTTACCAGATTCGCTCCTGAATGTGAATGAACTTTATTATTAAATTAATATGATGTTTAATTAATGTAAGTTCGCCGAATTCTGAGAACCACGTCATAAGCTGAATGCACGAAAGTTCATTTCTAATTCCTAACGGATTGTTCATTTAGAACATATCTATCTTTCGAATAGGACGAAAGTGGAGTGTGTACATATGTAAATGTCTTTTTTTAGTATACATTTGCAGCAATCGTTACATAGTACCATTTTAATTAGCCGGGTACTAACACGAACACAACATACATATGTATGTAATAATGTAATCATAGGCACAGCAGTGCAATGCTCCGTAATGCAGATGCGCTTCTATTATATAACATATATAGTATAGTATATTATATTTATATAGTATTTCTTATTAATTATTATAGATCACAAAACACGAATAAAGGACTATGTCGTCTTTAAAAAGACAGCAGATAACAGATGGCTCAATAGTTTGTTTGTTTTTTTATCAGAGTAGCAAGAGATTAGAATGCTTCAAGACTGTCTTCCAGAAGCGGCTGATGAAAAAATACACGCTCAGTCATACAAGTTGAATGAAGGGTACGCACAGCTGTAAACTGAACAACACCGCATACGTTCAAAGTACTCACTCGGCACCACAGATATGCGAGTAAATATGTCATAAACCCAAATCTTCGAGGCTGACTCTATGTAACGTGGAATTTAAAGATTAAGCGCATCAAACGTATCGAGAGTAAAATCTACTCTCGATTTCCTTATCCAATTTTCATAAAATTTCTTAGACGATAGATCTGCAGTTTTTCTACATTTTCCTACGATGCTACGAGATTCGTGTTTTAAAACATAAACAATGCGTTAAAAAACTGCCGTTTTATTACTACAACTTTTCACTTAAAAAAAGGAATGGAAGAATTATTTGAAGATAATTTCTCCCTCGTTAGCATACTTTGTCCGAAATAATTTAGAGTATTTTTAGTGTTCACTGTCGCTTTTTGACTTATTAACTTTATATTTATACTTGTGCGAACCCTCTTAAAAGACGCTGAAAATGAAAGAGAGGCTCAAGTGAAAGACGCTTCAAAAACTCACCGGCGATGACCGTGTCCTGTAGATTGTATTTGCTAGATCCCGTTTTCCCAACCTTTGGAAAGTCCTTAAGCTTCCGACCGCTAAGCTTCAGTTCGCCGCTCAAGTGTGCCTCTTCCAGGATCCGCTCGAGACTCCTGGTGAGCTGCTTCTGTATGTGGCCGCTCATGTTCGACGCGACCATCGCCATATTACATTTTTCGGGCACGTTACACGCGGAAACACGGCAGTCGGGTATTCTTCCTGGCTTACCAGCCACTCGCCACTCGTCTTTTAGACGACGAGGCGCGATGTTCAGATTGGGGGGGAAGAAAAAGAATCCGTTCGCCCACCAACTACTCCCGGTACTTGCTCCTGCGCTACTGATCACGGCTTTGATGATATGATACGCGCATGGTTACGCCGCGACTGCAGCACCACCGCTTTCGCTACGCCTCTATCATCTAAACGACTATAATCGAGAATATCGATTCTTAAAAAATTAAAATCCGTAATTATACTCATAGAGACATGAGAAAAGACTAAACACCGAAATAACGGAACAAGAAATAACGGGAAAAACTCGTACATACATCAATATCTTCTAGTTTAAAACCGTTTTTAATATTATATAATTATACTTATATTATATGTCATACATTATCTTACATCTGTCTCGCACTCTTTTCGTCATATATCAATGTACATTTTATATGTTATACATATAAATTCAAAATATTCCCTAAATTAATCCAATACGGAAATTATAAATTTACTAATTTTTCTTCTCTGCTGAAATTAAATTATTTGCTATTTGATATTCTCTAATTATTCGATCCTCCACTTCTGGCAGACAAGGTGTGTATCTTGCGTATTCCATGGTAAATTCTCCCTTTCCTTGAGTGGTGGACCGCAATTCACCTACATAGCCAAACATGTCGTTCAATGGAACTTCGGCTTTTAAAGTTACCCATCCTTCATTTGCATCCGAGTCTCTCATGATACCGTGTCGTTTGACTAATTGAGCCATAACAATGCCCTTCAGGAAGAGGAAAGTTTATACATCTAGCATAAAACATGGCTCGTTATACTTAACCGAAACGAATATTTACTTGAAATTCTGTGGGTACTGTTACTTCCACCAGCATAACTGGTTCTAAAATCTGCCATGACCCAAATTGAAAAGCTTCCTTCATCATGCCTTGAGCCGCGTTAAAGAATGCAAGTTCCGAAGAATCTACACAATGATGCATGCCATCCAACAATCGGAGTTTAATGCCAGCTATTTTATGACCAGAAAGATATCCTTTTTCACACATGGCTCTGAAACCCCTTTCCACACCAGGAACAAACTGTTTTGGAACATTCGTTCCTATCGTCTCGTCTTTGAAGAGGATTTTGGTATTCTCTTCTGACGGTAGTGGCTAAAATACGAGAATATAAAATAATTAGGAAGTAGTTTCTCATTAATTTAATCATTAATTTTATCGAGAGTAATTTAATCATTAATAGTTCTAATTAAGACAAATTAGTCCTTACTTCTATTATACCAGTTATTCGTGCATATTGGCCTGCTCCTCCAGTTTGCTTTTTATGAAGAAAATCGTATTCGTAAGGTTCACGTAATGTTTCGCGAAACGAAACTTTTGGTTTTCCTAGAATAACGGAGCAGTTGTATTCGCGTTCGAGCCTTTGCGAGTAAATTTCCAAATGTAACTCTCCCATTCCAGAAACCAGAGATTCCTACATTATCATATCGTGTTAGCCATTAACTTTCTCCTTTTCTGCTCTGTACAATTCTTCTTATTACCTTATTATCTACATCGTAGTGGTATCTCAAAGTTGGATCCTCCTTCGTGAATCGGGTGATACCTTTTGCAAAATTGTCACGATCTTTGGTATTTTTTACTTGGATAGACATGGACACTACAGGTTCAGGCACATAAATAGATTCCATTGATAATTGCAGATCAGAATTGCTGACAAAAGTATCACCCGATGCGCAATCCACTCCGAATAGAGCGAAAATATCCCCAGCATAAACTTCGTTTACATCTTCCATTTGATTCGAGTGAAGTCTCACTAATCTTTGCACCCGAACCTGTAAAGAGCAGTATTTATGATATATATCTTTTACGACTTGAGAATTATATTAAGCTATAATGAACAGTAGGTAAACCTTTTTCCTCGTTCTTGTGTTATATAAGGACTCTCCCTTGCTCAATTTTCCTTGATAACATCGAAAATAAGTTAATTGACCAAATTTGCCAGCTTCCAACTTAAATGCTAATCCAACAAATGGGTGTGTATTACTTCTTTCAGATGTTAAAAGAACTTTGGTAATTTCTTTTCTAAAAATGAAAAAAATTAATTATTTAAAAAGAAATATATTATACGTACATGAAATGTGATAAAGAATTACTTTGATTCTTTTGAATTCTCTGACTCTTGAAGAGCATAGTTTTGAACTTCTCCAGGATTTGGTAAGTAGTCTATAACTGCATCTAGTAGAGGTTGGACACCTTTATTTTTTAAAGCACTTCCAACTAGTACTGGTGTAAAGCACCTCTTCATACAACTTCTTCTGACTGCATCTTGTATGTGTTTTTCTGTTATTTCCTGTTCATTTAAATACATTTCTCCAAGACTTTCATCAACATTACTCAATTGCTCAATTAATATTTGCCTCCTTTCTTGTACCTCTGTATATAATATAACAAATATTTACACAATGTACATCTGATCACAATAAAATAATAACAAGAATAATAGTAACACAAGCATTTATGCTTATAAAAGTATACCTGCTCTCATATTCAAGGGAACTTCGTCTTCTCTTATAGTTTCACCAAAGTTTCCTTCAAAGTACAGAGCCTTTTGATGTATCAAATCTACTATTCCTTCATTCTTACTTTCCAAGCCAATAGGCAATTGTAAAAATGCAGCATTGTGATGTAATTTGCCTGCTAATTGTGAGATCACTCTCTTGTGATTTGCACCTAATCTGTCCAATTTGTTAATAAATGCTACACAAGGTACATTGTATCTCTTCATCTGACGATCCACAGTTATTGACTGTGACTGAACACCACCGACAGCACATAAAACAAGCACTGCTCCATCCAAAACACGCAAGGCTCTTTCCACTTCCACAGTGAAATCAACATGGCCAGGAGTGTCAATGATGTTAATATTATGATCTTTCCATAAAGTGTAAGTTGCAGCTGATTGTATTGTTATACCCCTCTGTCTTTCCAATTCCATGCTATCCATTGTTGCTCCAACATTGTCTCTTCCTCGGACCTATGAAGTATGAAGAACAAACGAATGAATTAAAAAAGATATATAGTACGTAAAAAACAGAAATTTCTCTTACTTCGTGCATTTTTTCTATTCTTCCGGTATAAAATAATATACGTTCAGTCAAGGTGGTCTTTCCTGAATCGATGTGAGCCGATATACCGATATTCCGAATTTTTTCCAACGACTTGTGTTCTGCATATTTCGCGAACGATGCTAAAAATCGAGACTTCTGTAAGAACAAATAATTACATAAATTTCTGTCGATTGCTCAATAACTAAAATTCTATGGAAGGTTAGGATTCTTACATTCAACATATACGAACGATGAGATAACAATGATAATAAACTGATATTGCATTTTAAAACTCTTATCACTGTCATGATTATCGATTAGTTAGTCTAAGTTAGTGAATAGCAATAATTATAAGAATATTTATCGAAAACGTTATGTTCAGTGTCAGTATCCGAAATGCGAACGTAATCGAATACTGCCGAATGGTTTTGAATTAAACCACGTGTTTGCGCTCATCCTACTTGATACTTGATCCTACTCACTTATCGTCTGCCTGTAACTGTATAAGTAAAAAGAACAATATATATAGGTGAGTACAATAGTACAATTTTTAAAAACTGTTTATCTTTTTTTTCACATAATCATGTATTTAATTGTTTCTTCTTTGTTGACATTATTTTTATATAGTATGATTCGATATAAATATAAATATAGTGCGTATCGCGAACATAAGATTATTATAATTTTAATAAAATAAAACATAACAAACTTGTTTCATTAATATATTAAAATGTTTATATACTACAAATATTTACATTGAGCTCACGGGGTTGGAAAGTACGAATGTTTAATACAATGTATCATTTTCGATTAAATGTAACATACATTTAGATATCTTTTAAATATGACTTACATCATCTAATACAGACTTTTATGCGTTAACGATTTTCAAACTACACAAATATCCGAATGCATTTAAAAAAATAATTAAGCACCAGAAATAAAATGGACTTGAAATCTTTGTCAATTTTAATGCTTAGACTGCAAAATAAGTTTTAGGCTTAAAAAAAAGTCTAACTTTTAATCGTATCGTAATATACTCCATAAAAAAATTCATGCTGATTGTCTTGGAATAATTGTGCATAATTCATTAAATTATAAACATTTAGGATATATATGTGTAAACGACTGGTATTATATTGTACGCTTATTACTTTTATCAAAATACATTCCTAATCAATTTCTGCCTGCTAGCTTGAACATATGAGACGTTAACATTGATGTGACATTTATAAATATGTGGTTATTATTTCCGAAAAAACTCAAATTTCCTTCTAATACGTTCAGACTGAGTCAAGAGGATCCTTAATGTCTAAAGCATACCGAAAAGGACTGAGAATAATCAATATAAATTATGGAATACCTCGCCTTCACGTCTTAATATTATTCGAGTACATTTCTTTTTTGTTTCATTTTTTTTCTTTCTTTTCCTTGCTTACTGTAATACTTAAATTTTCATAATGCATTACCAATGAGAGAGTATAAAATCTGTTTTATCGTCATACATACACTTCTGTACATACACGCATTCAAGCTAACGTTATGCTACAATCATGCCTAAAAAATCCTTACAAATACATTACGATTAAAAGCATGTGACGTTTTTGGTACTAAATTTAGTCGGTGAATGTTTGTCATCGCTGTCGCCGAGATCCATACCAAATGGTACCGAATTCCAAATGGCTTTGTCACTTCGGTCGTCCTCTTCACTCAAAATATTGCACATCATACGGTCGTCATAGAGAGAAAATCTGGCGGTCGATTGTCCCCGACCACGAATCTTCCTCACGGACGGTGGCAGATCTCCCGGTGTTTTTATTCTCATATGCGGATCCTTCAGTACGTTTACATTAGACCCTACGTTGAATACTTCGTTGAATTTGTCTATGCTCTCCTGTCTACTGATGTTTTCGTCCTTTTTATTTCTTAAATTCACTAGAGGCAATGTAGACGGTCGAGTGTTTGTATCGTTGTCAATTTTCTGTTTGTTAACTTGTATGGCGTTCTTATCGTTCTTGTCTAGCGTGGAATTTAAAGCAGGCGTTTTAGTGATGATACCATTTACGTATTTCCCTCCCGGGGATATAGTTACGTTGGTTTCCACAGTTTTTATCTGGACGTTCTGTTTCGACAATAAATTAGATTTCGAGTCCTCTCTATCTATTTGATACTTGTTGTATGGATACATCTTTTTGTTGACGAGCAGTTTTTTAAAGTTTGACCAACCAAACAATTTTTTTCTAGGACTTTCCTGAGAACAAGATTCGTGCACGTTTGTTTGTTTGCGCTTACCATACAACGTACTGTCGTCCGATATAACGTTTTGAACATATGGTATAGGTGTGGCTGGTCTTAATTGGGTTAATTGTGTTGTGTGTTGACTCAGATAATCATGAGATACGAGTCCCTGTGCTTCGGACACGATTTTGTACTGATCGTTACAAACATGTTTCATCGACTTGTCGACGAGTATGTTGCCGTTGCATCCTAGATCTTCAAACGAATCAGACTGCAACATTAAATTTCTTTCCATACAAGGATTTCTTCCTTGATAAGGTTGGAGTGTCTGCGTATGATTATAGATTGCTACTTCATTCGAATTTTTAACTGAAACGTAGTAAAAAAATTATGTTGCAACATAAAATACATGTGGTACAAACTATTATGAAACACTTACAACTGTGTTCGTGGGCAATGGTTTCGGATGGTGACAATGTTACCAAGTTCTCAACGATACCGCCTTCATTGCTTGAACCGTCTTGTATTGGATGCGATGCATGTTGAGGTCCGTGGACATTGTCATGATACGAAGACTCGCTGTAAAGACTGTTTGTAGTCGAAGGCACTAAAGTGCAATGGGAATTTACCATTGGACTTCCATCAGTAAAATGTATTATAACTGAAAGTTTTCAAAGTTACCACAACGTCTACTCTTCTGACCAAGATAATAATATACATTATGAAATTTACCACGGTGAGATTGCAACTCTGAAAGACGTTCTTCTATACACAAAGCAGTTAGCCGAGCTTCAGCGTCCGCGTCCCAACAATCTTCCATAGTCTCTTTAATCAAACGCACACCCGGCCGGTCCACTAAATTCCCTTCTAACAAAGGTCTCGCTTTGTTGCGAGAAACTAAAACTTGCATTTGTTCAAACGTCGGATGCAGGCCAATTTCTTTTTCATAAGGTAGCCTGTAAGGCGGTACTTCCGATCCCGATACATAAATGTCGGAACACCTCGAGACTAATTCCCATAATACTAAACCCATCGCATATACATCTATTTGTTTTAATGAGCTTTCGCAGTCTCGTAAATTCACGGCACCCTCTAGAATTTCTGGCGCCATGTATCTTAATGTACCGACCTATTTCGACGATTGAAATAATAATTACAACTCGTTTTAATCGCTTAATCTAATTTACATTTAACGAATGTCGTCTTACGTCATTGATGGATTTTATTTCAGCGTGTTGCTCCTCTCCGTTTGCATAATATTTTGAACCAGAGATTTGAACTGCTAATCCTAAATCGCATATACAACAAGTACCGTCTCCTTTGATTAATATATTTCTTGAATTAATATCTCTGTGCGCGATGCACGGTTTAAACTTGTCTGTAAAATTGACTCACTTTCTTGAGACCATCTTTACTCGTACTATGGTTACACATTCGTTTACGTACCGCCTTTATGTATGTCGGTATGTAAGTAAGCAAGTCCTTTAACCATAGAAAGACCCATTTTGCAAAATGTAGTCCAATCAATTGTACGAGATCTCAAAAAGTCTGACAAAGTACCGTTTGGTGCAAAACTAAGTACCAACAGATATTCAACACTACCTTCCATACTAATTCTTTCATCTACACCTGAGGATCAGAAATGCATTTTACGTTTCTATACATGGTTGCAAGTTTCGTGGAAAGTAAAAAGATACTGACCATAATAACTTAACAAAGACGGGTGTTCCATAAATGGAAGACAATAAGTATCTCGCTCATTTTGAAAATAATTACGATAATGGGAAGGGAATATTTTTACAGCAACATCTTGATCCCCCATGCTGCCCTGCCACACTGACCCATAACGACCTTGTCCTGAAAATACACGGCATTTTACGAAAACATCCATTTCTATCACGCGTGTAATTTAATTATCAAAGAACATACCTACAATTGTTGTAAGTTTCAAATGATCTACTGTATAAGTACCAGTTCTTAATGCTGCGCTATCCATGTATTGATCTGAATAAGGAAGTGGTATTCCTAATCTCGCTAACATATTGATGTGATATACACGGTCCATTAAAACTACGTAATAAACAAAACATATTATCGATAACAGGCATAGTAGAATGCTTATCATGATAACAATCCATCTCACAGAATCTGATTGCTCCAGATGTTCGACTGCTGCAAAGTTTCATAAGAAGCATTACAAAACAATATTATGAATAGAGGCTATGTTTAAAGATCACGTGATTTTACTTGGTTGATTATTTTCTGCAGGCATAGAGCTGTGTACACTGTTTTCAGAGTATATGATATTGGTACTATTAATATTGAGATTACAATAATCCCCATGACAACAACAAAATTTTGTATTATTTAATGCCTTAGTAGAACGCTGAAGAGCAATACATTCTGTTGTTTCACACTTTTGTTCACCAGACTGTTTCCAACAACCTGTGTTATTAAATCAAAAAAGGATATAACAAATGTATATTACATAATAATAATAATATATGCAACAGAATGTTTTTGAAGTTGATATCAAATGTGTGATTACATAGTAAGTATCAAAATAATCAGAAAGGTCTTGATAAATAAAGTCTTGACAAGTCACCATATATAGTAATATAGTGTGTAGTACGTACCTTGAGATAAAATAATAATTTCTGTTCCATTTGCAGTCTTTTCTTCTTGCCACAAAGCATGGCAAAAATTGGTACACTCTTCAAACTTGATGTCATCGTCCTTCTATAAAAAAAATAAATTATTTTGTTTTAACTATGGTTATTTACTGACCAAAATACTATGAAACACAGACGAGACTCACTGAAGAATGAATTACGTTACTATCGTTGGGTAAACTTTCAGGTACACTGGGTATATTTTGTCTTAATGGAAAATTATCAATGTTTTTCTTCCTGCTTGCACATTTTCTGGCATTGATGGGTATTGAGTTTATCCCATGCAGTAGCGCTATCAATGTGATTGATACAATGGCTTTCATTGTGCCTGAGCAGGCCTCTTGAATTTAAACACTTCAGAGGAAGCGTTGGTCCTCAAGAACTGACATCTTTGATTATAACATCATATATTGTTACCATGTGCACGGTATATTCATCTGTTTATTATACATGATTTAAATACATTTTTTGCAATATTTGAACAGTCAAGTTTTAAGGATATAATCATCTTTTAACCAAAAAAAACATTTGAAGTTGTTGTGAATATCGTCTAAATGCTTTGAAACATGTGAAATAATAATAATAAAGTGCTAATAAATAGAAGGCAACAGAAAGAATTCTCGGTATACAAAGTATGTCTATCCCATAAAAGTAGAAATTAGTAATGCGAATATCAATGAATGTTATTGTCCAAACAATCGTATACAAAGGCTGGAGTTTTATGTACGAAATAAAAGCGACGATAATTACGATAGGAAAGAAAAGTAGTTGTACAAATATAGTTTTGTATAATTATTCGAGATGGATTGAAACTTNAAAAAAAAACATTTAAAGTTGTTATGAATATCGTCTAAATGCTTTGAAACATGTGAAATAATAATAATAAAGTGCTAATAAATAGAAGGCAACAGAAAGAAGAATTCTCGGTATACAAAGAATGTCTATCCCATAAAAGTAGAAATTAGTAATGCGAATATCAATGAATGTTATTGTCCAAACAATCGTATACAAAGGCTGGAGTTTTATGTACGAAATAAAAGCGACGATAATTACGATAGGAAAGAAAAGTAGTTGTACAAATATAGTTTTGTATAATTATTCGAGATGGATTGAAACTTTTTACACGGCTGTATGTGTTGCACATGTAGGTGTGTGTGAAAAGAATTGTAATACATGCTGTAAAAAAAAATTAAGAATTACAAAATGAAAAGACAAAAGTTTCAGAGGGTGCATTAACAAGCGAGTCGAGGAAAGTATACTTGCATTTCAAGAGACGGATATTTCGCGTTTCTCTGCCGAAAATTTCGTAAGAATACGTTTAATACCAACAGACGCATTGCACATATCCGGAATGTTACACTAATTTTTCGTTACAATAAAGATCGCATCAACATTAGTGCATTCAACAGACAAATCGTGTCCATTATGCTTTATGCTCTTAAACTGTAATTCGTTCACGTGTTCGTAAAAGCAACGTAAAATGTCAAATCTCTATCACTTGGCTAATCTGATATTCTTCTCACATCGATCTTACGTGTATTAAGCGAAAACAGAAAGAGAAATACAGTTCGTAAGTTACGGGCGTTATTAAAAAGATTTAACTACACTTTTTAATAAATCCGCTCTTTAAATAAATAAACACCTGTTTTACTCGAAAACCATTGAAAATTTAGCAAACGCCAGGAAGGAACGCTATTGCCATCTGGTGGAAATTAAAGAAGAAAAGGAAAAGTGTAATTTTCTTGTTTTTTTTTTTTATTAAACTTGTTGATCCTTACAGATTCAAATTGATTCAGATTAAATGTTGGAACTTCGGAAATGATTTCTATTTTATTACGTATAGATCAATGAGATTATTAGAATCGGATAAGACTTTCTTAATTATTTCATGAGAAATTTCGTCCGCAGCGCCGTCCATTGAGGAATAGTGAAACTCGGGTTTCACTTGCAAGATTTGAGGAATTTCTTTCTCGCTGCGAAATGCCTGCTATCGTGCCATCAGCTGCCATGCGCATATCTCATTACCGCTTCTAATACGTATTTTCAAACTTGTGTGTCAAATATTTAAGAATATAGATCATGTTTTATTAGTTTTTTTTATACAAGATTTTATGTCATTACAACATACGTCAATCGTTCAGCTATATCCACGTACAAGTTTATGAAATACTTGAAAAGTGTTTATTTTACGGTTTAATAAAAATATAATAATATTTTGAAATTCTTATGGAAACCTGTTTTTATTAATATTATTTTTCGTTACCGAAACACCAATCGTAAACGAAACGGAAGGGAGATAAACAATGCAAAAAATGAACCATATCATCCCTCATTAAAAAAGCAATAGAATAGAAAAAAATGAATGTAGCATAAAATTTCTCGCGTTTACCTTATTAAATTACACGTTCTATATCTTTCAAGCAAGATTAAATTTTTGTTTACTAAAACTTGGTTATACGTTTCTTATTCATATACTTGAAGTGAATGCTAATGCAAACTAATTAGTTGATGAAAAATACAAATTAAACGTGTGCCGTAAATGAAACAGCAAGGATAGTGATTACAGTCAATGTTTTACTTGAATAAATATAATCGTACACAAGACAAGAAATCGATAGCACGATGGGAACTAAATAAAGACTATAAACACACGTGGATTACGGATAGTAACGTAGTATGTGTTTCCTAATTACATGAAATAATAATAACGAAATGCGTATATTAGAAATATTAGAAAATATTAGAAAAGCAAGCAGACTTTGTTCGACGATACATTCGAATCTTTTCTTGTTCGTAGCTTGTACACGATAGGAATTATTTAATATACAATTATAACTTTATTCTGTACAAGAAAAAATAAATGTTTACCAAAGCGTTGAAATACACATAGTGGTGTGAATTAAAAACCTGCTTCCTTGATACATCGAAAGTTAAGATCGTAAAGGACAACACGTCGTAAAAGTAACAAGTAAAAGTACACTATGTCGATACAAGTATCGTGTATTTCATAATAAGCATAATTCTTATAAAGTAGTAGCTCCTGAAGCGCTTGTCGATAGCATCGATTGAGAGTTTTACAAGAGTTTGTATGCATTCTTCGTGCGATCCGTGTAATGAGTATTGAAAAACAAGACGACTTTGAAATTGATCGTAAGACTGAACCTACATAAATGGCAAGGCTCAACGGCATGGCATACATATATAATGGCAAACGCAGCAATCTACGATAAAGAACAAACTTGAAACGTAATTTTATCGCATTATATAAAGAAATAAATAATAAAACGAAAAAATGTAGTAAAAATATATTTTACAATACTCTGTACATGATCTTATTAGAATTAATACCTAGTTAGCTCGACGTAAATCGATTATCATGAGGCAGGCAGATTATAATTAATCATAGAATACTGTTATATAATTTAGTCTTATTTTATTATTATACTTTTTGATTGCGAAAGAATCGTGTTGATATTGTTCGCGACACCAGAAAGTTACTTTCTCAAACTGGAGAAATGATCCGGCCGTTGGCGCAATGCGTTGACCGTCACTCGAATTCGTCAATTTCGATTTTCGAAACTTAAAAAGTCACAGTATTCTATAATTAACATTAGCTTAGGTTAATATTAGCGTGGCGTCTGTACATTTCTGCAAAAAGATGTCTGAATTTCCCGTAACGCGCATATCGTAACGAGATTAAACTATTATGTCGCATACGAACATCAACGGTTTTCGAGAGTAAAACAATTATTGCAAAAATAGTAGTCAGTATTTCAACTTTTGCGCAGAAACAAGCAGGCACATGTGAAATACGTAGAGTGAACTTATTAACATCCTTCTTCTACCACGTCAACAACAAATCTTTTAATCAAAATTTGATAATCTGCATTAACAATTCACTGCACTCTGAATACATATATTTATATTTAAAATAATTCATAATCGGGGAGCTCAGGCATAAACAACATGATTCGTGAAACTGTGTAAAAAAGAAGACTATGTACATACGTAAATTTATTATATCTCTGGGCGATTGCACTAAAATTCTTTCGTATCGTATAAAATGATTTCGTACTAGTTTTGATATATATTCGGTTAACTTGAAATTTCAATTAATCTTGGTAATCTGAGCTCCCCCACAGTACTGACGAAAATATATAACATAAACGTTACGACATCCTAACAAACTATTCAACTATTCAACTAGATTATACAAGAGAGGTTTGATTATATAAAAAAGAAGGGAAGAGAAAATTAATCGTGAATATACACGTTTTATATGATCTGCCTCTGCAAGGCAAGTTAATATTCTATAAAGTTAAATTTTTTATGATAAAAACATGTCTTGAACGTGTCCGGTTAATTAATCGATATATCTCCTATATATATATATGTATAAATCGTTTAGCTGCGTATATGTGCAATATAGAGTAGTTTTTTCTCTCAATTATAAATATGTAACAAAAATAGATAATAATAGATGTATTGTATTTACAATGTAGACATGTAAAACCTAACAAAGTAGATGCGCTCGAGTACTCTATCTAGATCAACCTACAAGCCTTTACCATAAAAAATACTTAATTATATCTCGATATGAGCATATTTCGAAATCTTGCGTGCGTTCGTGCATCATGTTTCTCATTTTACAAAACCTGCGATATCATTAGTCTACAATTTTGCCCGATCTCGTTTATGGTACTATGTTTCATTTTCCCTATCCCGTTCACTCTTTTCTTAAATTTAAGACTTTTTTTTTAGATGGACAATTACTGTACCGAACGGCAGTAAAATTTTAATCCAAGCCGTTGCCCCTAAATTACTTTTGAACACTTTGTTTGCACATTTCTACATGACATAAAAGGAGTAAATACTCGTGCAGTCAAACAGAAACTTGAAAATCGAATGTATTTGCGACGCATCGACCACATTCAGCATAGACCTCTAGTCGTCGTCATATAATCCCTTTTTTAATTCGATACCATTACGAATTAAACAATATTCTTTTGCACGCGATTTCTTAAATATTAGCGGTTCCTTTCTTATAAACAACAATACGTATGAATACATGTTTGTAAGCTCGTACCAAAAAAAGTTCCACAGATTCAACGAGTTCCTCCGTGGTAGTTTGCTTGAACGTCGTTTCACAAGCTCAAACAACATTTCGCATTAAAATTTCATCTCGACGAATAACAATTCCTACACGGCAGTCGACAATGATTGTTTGAACTCGTAAAACAACTTGACCGCAAGAATCCTTTCAGGCCTTTTTCTTGTTTGTACTGATATACTTGCGTATCACGCTCAATTGTTTGATTGTTGAATGTGAGGTAAAATATATACAATCTTACAAGATCCCAGTGGATGATTGTTAGTTATGTGTCAAGAAAAGAAATTTTCTTCTCGTCTAGTGTATTTTTCTCATAGTATAAAACTTTTACAACGATTGTTGCGGATCAACAATTTTATTTAACTTTAATTTATAACGACTGAAAGTCAATTGAGGTGTCATTCGGTAATCAATCATGTCTGGACAAATTCATTAACACAAGTCGAGGCATTAAAAGAAGAGAGGAAATATTTTTCAATAATCATTTGTCAAGTATAAACAATAAGCAATAAAAAAGGCCTGTAAAACAATCATGTACCCTATCAATGACTAGCTTAAGGTATTATNTGTTATGTGTCAAGAAAAGAAATTTTCTTCTCGTCTAGTGTATTGTTCTCATAGTATAAAACTTTTACAACGATTGTTGCGGATCAACATTTTCTTTAATTTATAACGACTGAAAGTCAATTGAGGTGTCATTCGGTAATCAATCATGTCTGGACAAATTCATTAACACAAGTCGAGGCATTAAAAGAAGAGAGGAAATATTTTTCAATAATCATTTGTCAAGTATAAACAATAAGCAATAAAAAAGGCCTGTAAAACAATCATGTACCCTATCAATGACTAGCTTAAGGTATTATGCATATAATATATTCTTGCTTCTTTCTGTTTTAGCGCGTAAAATATTTAAATGACATTGCATTGCTTCATAAAATTTCTGCAAAATGATTTGTTTGACTATTGTATAAACATATTTTATTTTTATTCGAACTTTACTGACTGAAGAATTAGTTTATTCAAAATTTTCAACTGATTACCTAGTGAAAATTGATCTAAAATCATGCGTTGGAAAGCTATGATTATATGTAAAAGATGGTAAAAAGCTGTTTAAAAAAGTTTTAACGTAGTCAGCAAAGATACTGTTTAAAACAAAAAAGCCTAAAAAAACCGATTGAAAACGATATACACATGAAACGTGCAAAAATATAACTGATTTCAAAACTGATTCTTCCCTTATGTTATTATCCTTGACCCTGTACTTGTTATTATAGCTTCTCTTTTACTGCGAACTTTCTGTCCATCAATGCTAGCAATAGTAAGGTACTACAGGAACAGTTTGTAAATTATACATGTACACAAATTGCGCGTAAAAATGCAATTAAAAAATCTTGATTAATATGTATAATAATTCTAATACGTAATGATACAAACGAATGATTTAAACAGAAACAATTTTTGCCTCGTTCCTGCTGAATCTGAATGAGGCAAAAATTAGCACAGCTTCTTTTTAAACCAACAAGTAGTTTATGATTACTATTCATTTCTTAATGGACCAATGGATCTCGTTGTTTCAACTTGAGAAACAGTTGTTAACAAATACCTGTTTCCATTTACCTGATTCGATCAAGATTGATAAAAAAAATTTTATGATTAGTTCACATTGTTTGTAGATCAGAGGAAAAAGTTGCGACAGACTCTGTAACTCATTGATTTTCAAATAAGAAAAAAAGTTGAAAAAAGTTTTAAACAAATTTAGAAATGTAAATGTACGATTACATGATTAAAAGCTGCTCAATGATTAAATAACGATTTTTCTACGTCGAGAATTATACCTTATCATATAGGTACTATAGATTTCGTTTGTTCAAACAGCAAGCCGTTTAGCGATAGGTCTATGCCACATAATTTACTTATAATCTAATAATCCTTACATTATGGCGCTGCAAGTGATTTTCACATCACATTGCACGGTAATGTATATGATACAAAAGTAATTATAATTTTGTACATACTTTCACAAGTGAGTGCATTTCGTGGTCGACGTGTCCCAATACCAACTCTATCATTGTATACAATAATCTTCTACTTTCTACATTTTCGCGTTTCTTTTCTTTCGGTTCAGTCATTTGATCGTGGATCGAAACTGCTGTCTTGTAGATACATGATGTCCCAAAAAACACTAAATTCCATTACATCAACTCAGGCACGTACGGAAAGAACGCGCATTCTGTCCGATCCAATTTAGTACTTTTCAGGCCTATGACCTAAATACATATTTGTAAAAATAGATGTGTAAGACGTAATTGTCAACAGTATTTCGAAACCAGCTACAACTGTGAAATCGTATTGCACCATCATAATCCATTGAAAAAAATATTTCTACATCCGAGAAGGTTCATAGAAAGTGATGAGAACACGTAATCCACACTGCCACAATCGATGCATTTTTACCCCTCTTATTGAATAGTACTTGGCACAACAGTCACTTTACTGTATTGCTCGTCCGACTGTCCAGTAGTTGTTTGTGGCAGTGGTTTCTCAAACCTGTCGTGCTGCACATAGGGCGTAGACAATGTCGGTGTTTTATGTTGATCTAGCTTTGGGTTCTCTGCTATAGTAACGTATCCAGTATTCTGCTTAGACACGATAATTTGTTTATCTTCGCCTATCTTTGAGGTTGGTTTCGTCCCGGTGCTTTGCCAGCAGACAGGATACGTAGACGAAGAATCTTGTTCAATTTCGTCGTCTATCACTTCTGAAACAGGAATTTCCAATCTTCCTCTCGGCTGCTGTTGTAGCATTTGAAACACGGAGCTCGCGCGAACGTATGGTTGTGAACCATCAGCCATAGATGTTTGAGGCATGCTCGTTTTTTGTATAGACTCCGAAGCTTCCACTTGTGGATTCGATTTTTTCGTTATTTCGGCAATCGAAGAAACGGAAACGTAAGGCTTCGAGTCAATATTAGACTGCAAAGTGGTCGGGCCCACAAAGGCAGAGACAAATGGCTTGTTGCACGAATCGGTCATAGTCGTAGTCGCGAATGGGGTGGACGATGTTGTACCTCTTGTACTATCAATGTTGCTCAGGGTGAACGGCTTTTTCAATGAATCGATTAAACCTGTTTGCACGTACGGTTTAGAGGCTTTATCTGAAATCGGAGTCAAAGATTCACTTTTCGGTTTGCTCGATTCACTAGTAAACGTCAATTTGTCTAAATCTCGTAACGAATCAATATTCTTCATATCTTTTTGTTTCTGCTCCAAAGATGCCAGGGTTATATACGGGTTTGTAGATTTAAATTCCGGTTTAATAGCTATTAATGTATCAGCAGTAGATTCCGTTAAATCACTGTCGTCCTCGGATTTCGACTTGATAGGCTTGGCGATCGATCCAATAATGCTATAACCACCTGTGATGGTAGTATCTTTAGGAACGGGACTCGGATTGCTAGATAATTCTTCCGACGATGGCATACTAATATAACCGGTCGAAGACCAGGTATGCTGCGATGCTGTGTAGCCTGTGCTATCAGTCAAATTAGGTGTAGATCGTGCCAAAGATAATGTATCTCCGACAACAGGCTCTCCAGACTTGGCAACATTTGCGTACGGTCCCCAGGCCGTTTCCGTTGCGAGTCCTGGCCTGGTCAATCCGACATTTCTCTGACGCAGACTGGTTGCTTCCCAAGGCGGTAATTTTTCGGACGATTTCTTCTGAGACACTTGTACGGGAGCATCTATCTCTGTGCCACTGTCGTTCGAAACTTGAGAATCTGATGTGAGTGAAGACGTAACAGATTCTTGCCCACTCGAGCAACCGCTCGAATCAGCAGAAGACTGACGGATGTGTTGGTCGCCGACTTTTCTAAGAAGCTTCTACAACAAAAACACGTGAAACGTAAGTTAAAAACATTTTTCTATCTATACGATACAAACATATTCTTGTGTAAGACTGTACCATATTGGGTGCCAGCCCGGGTGGTAATTTGACTTCAACATCTTGCATAGCTTTACACTTTAACCACATTCTACAACAAATACGAGTACATTTAAACCTAAGATACAGAATGCTTACATTATGGACGTAGGAGACAATGTTTTATACCTCTTTGATATGTGTGCCACGCAAAGGACAACTGCCACAACACTAACACCTCCGATTACCCATATTAAAACCCACACACTGAATGACGGACCTACCGTTCAAAAATGTTTTAAAAATAACAACTACACCAATTCGGAAAGTAAGAGGAAAAAAAATGAAAAACTTACCGTCACTGTAACAATTGCCCTCACCAGCTTCAGACCAAGGACCAGGCAAGTGCTCCTTATCCGATCCAATGTTAACAGCTCTTACACGAAATTGATACAATCTGTCCCGTCCCACCATTTTGCAATCAGGGATAGGTAATAAAGCCTCTGTAACATTTTCAAAAGTATTTACATTATTGTTACACCAACACATTTATCTTCGCAAGAGATGTACAATCAGGGACAGTGAAGTTTAGCCACCTCATGCGTGTGTGTGCATGTACTACTGTTTTGTATTTGACCATCACTCGATGATACTTCGTAATAGTTGAGATGTCCGGCGGGCTGTGTAGGTGTACTCCATTTGACAATCACCTGGCTAGAATTTATAAAACGCACATTAGGCACGGGAATTTTTCCCGGCGTCCCGATTTTCGTAAGGCCATAAATGGTTGGTGATTTCTTGCTGCAAGCGACAGTGCACGCTGCTATGCTAACGCTGTAATTTGTATGCGGCAGCAAATTTGTCAGTAGAATACTGTTTGCGTCTTCAACTTGTTGCGTGAGTTGGTTATAGTAAATTTCGTAATATCGCAATACACCGTTCATTGCTTCTGGTGGTCTCCATGTGATATTCAGCGTCGACTTTGTCACATTAAGAATTCTAACGTCTTGCGGCGGAGTTGTCGGGGCTGCCTCGAGCGTTGTGTCGTACAAAGCATCGCTTTGCGAACCCTCTCCGCTTTTCGTCAAGACAGCGACAGTAAACATATAAGTCGTATACGGTTTCAAGTTGTTGACGATACCGTTCATAGTATGAGGACCAGCTTTAATCGTCGTATTGAGTTTTGGACCTTTGCAATTCTGGCTATACGGTGAAACAATAGGGCAGTAGTAAATGTTAAATCCCTCAACGATTCCGATACGATCCGAACAACCCAGATTCCAACCGATTTCAATAAAATCGGAACCAATTCGATTTATCCACAAAAACTTCATTTTTTCAACGACCTTGTCATGTTTTACGGTACACGATGCCCATACCATGCCGCTGCTACCCGTTTCCGTATTTGCGGAAATGGCAAACTGGTACACTTTATGAGGATCTGGTACAGTCACATTATAGATTGTTGTATTTTTCGGCACGTGCACCCAGTCTAGGTAACCCTGCAAACAATCACAGTGACATTGAAATTTTCTGTTATACATGTTGACAGATGATAAATACTCACGTTGCACTCGTAAGGACGATCGCGTTCGTTGTCACACCAAAAAATTGTATAATTTGTAATTTCTTTAATCACAACAGGCCTGCGACTTTGTTTAGCATTTTGGTAATCGTGTGGTGGTGGCGGCTTCCAAGACAGTTCATATAAACCTCCGTCAAATGCAATTTTCGTAAACGCTATAGGCTCGTTTGGTACTGTAATATAAAACCATTATTAATCACTGTACATGTTTACGCATAGCAAGTTTTATTCATTTCTTTCGTCTTACTTCCATTTTTTGAGGGTATAAAAATTTTAGCACGCTCCTTGTTTGCCCCAACAACGTTTACCGAAGCAATCTCAAATTTATGTTCGTCGAAAGTGATTTTGTCGAATTTGGCATACGTTCTAGTAATTTCCTTGGGAGTAATCGATACTTTGCGTCCGTTTTCTTTTACATTTACCACCATGTACTTGAATTCGTCGCCATTTTCTAAATACTGCGGTATAGCTTGCCAGTACAAATATACGATCCTGCTACTATTGTTCTCTGTTATTTCAAAGCTTCCAATGTCAGTTCTTGGAGGTCGACCAGGTACTAAGGTATCATATACATTGATATAAAAAATATATTACGGGGAATCTGTGTAATGGCGAGATTAAAATTACAGAAACTCACATCTCGGTGGTGTTCTAAAAGCGCAAGCACTGTAGTCACCCCATTTGTCCTCGTCTTCCGCGATGGCACTTTTTAGGAATACTCGTACGTCGTAAACAGTGTTGGCGTACTTTAACCCAGTAAGATTCCAATATCTTCTATTCGTGTGGAAATCATCCGTAATATCGATCGTCTGCAACAAGTCATGAATCTAATATATTACATTTTAGAAAAGTAAAGGAAATACACATGAAATTTTAGATACACACCTGCCAAGTATCTGGATGATCCCACTGACTTTGATACATGATTCTATGATGCAGTCCAGGTGGAAAATTCTGCATTGGAAAAGGCACGTTCCAGTGTAATAATGCACTATCAGATGTTTTATTGACGACTGACAAGTTTGCTGGTTTTGTTGGTACAACTAAAAACATTTATGATATATTCTGAATCATATTATTCTTTCCTATGTGATTAAACTTTATTTAAATAAATCACAAGTACCATTAGCATAGTGATGAAATTTGTATGTAATACTAATGTTTCCTAATACATTCTCCACGTTCATTATAAATGTATAATATTCGTAAGGTAGTCGATAAATAGGGTCTGTAGACGTGTCCCACATGCACGAAGTGTGTGTTTGAGTTTTTTTCGGGCAGGGATACAATTTTCGACCTCCTGCTCTTCCCGGTAGTTTGAAAACAAGTGTAAATCTCGTTGTAACGTAGTTTTGGACGGGCTCCCATGAGCATATCATATTCTCCCAGTTACGAGATATACAAGTAAAGTTGCGAGGTTTTTGAGGTTTAACTGTTGATAATTAATTCAAATTAATCGACAAATGATTACTTTTTCAGTTCCTAAATCATTACATCGACAAGATTTATAAGCAACTCTTTGTACAAAAAATATTCTGTCCTTGTGATCTCATCTTGAATGATATGAATTCCAAGACACATTTGGTAATACTTTGATAGAGGCCTTACTCTAATGAAAGCAACCACTCAATACCCACTTTTGTTTCCGTGAAACCCCTTTTAAACCATCTCTGATAAACTCGCATGAATGATGCAATTTCATATGAAATCATGGACGAGCTGTTGGTTAATTTCATGTTCTTGAATAAGAATACTTACATCCAACGACAACTTTATTTAAACAAACTGCTTCGTATTCCTTATTCTTATGGTAATCAGTGTCCACCTTTAATCTACAATAATACATGTCCTCTGCAGGTGGAGGTTTTGCTACGTCCAGTGCAATTGTAGTTTCATTAATTATTGTGATAAATTCTGGTTCCATTTCTTTCTTGTTGCGAAAAAACACGAGATCGGACGCATTTTTTCCAGGAAATTCTTCATCGACAATTGATTGATTTAATATACAAAGTATTCTCAATGGATTACCATGCTCGATAATAATATCACCTTGTGGCCAAGTTCCTTCAAAAGAAAAAAATGTATGAATTACGTAGAAAGTGAATTGTCACTATATAACTAATATTTTACATTTAATATTCAATAAAATGCATCATGATTTTACTCCAAATTTCAGTCTACGCTGCACCTAGTGCATTAAATATAGACATGTACATTTAGCACCAGAACTAGAATTCCAAAAGGAGGAACAAGAGATGAAAATATCAGATATTTATAAACGCAACTATAGTAGACTGTTACAAAGCGGCAACACGAAACAAATTAAATTTGCTTATTCGTTACATATATTTCTCTCTATTAAAAATTGTTTTTCATGACTTACTTCCAGGTGTTTTCACACCAACAGCACATTGAGTGGAATCTGCATTGCTTATTAACATACATAGTAACAGGACCACAAAAGGGGCCAGAAATGTTTTCCAAATACAATTCCTCCATCGAGTGCTAATCCTTTTCGTACTCGGTAACGATAGATTTTCATCTGATTTGATTCTCCATAAATTATGTATAGAACACAAATAACTTTGCGAGATTTGTTTAGGTTTTTGATGGTGCATTATATCACAATTGCAATTAAAATTAACATTTTTACTTAACACACAATGAGTAACTAGACACATGCAAGATGAATACGTGATAGTTGCTGCAGATTCAACAGAGTCACATAAATCATCTTCTATCCTATTAATAATGCCCGCCTTTGGAGGGAGACAAGTATTATTTATTATACGTGTACTATTGTTTTCACATTTCTCCGAGTACAGAGTCTCTGTCATTTTATGTACATTTGCACATTTATCAACACCACCATGTTTCAATGTACTGTTTAAGCTCGACTGTGAAAAATCAAACATTTCTTGCTGAAGCATTTTGGAATCTGCTTTTGTTGAAGGCATCTTGAGCTTCCATCACTGAAAGAAAATTAAAACGTATATCACTACAGATAACACCAACAATCGAGTTGCAGATCACGTACGAATTTAACAATATAATAAAATAACAACACTTGTAAGAGTACTAAATGAAAAGTACATTTCAAAGCACGTACCATGCAGCTAGAAGTGCAACTCTAAGCCTAAGCTGTGACTGAATCCTTATATTCTAGGAGTTAGAGATAAGACAGTAATTAATGAGATGAATATACTACTGATGGGTAAATTCGAGGTCATGACACATTATATTTTTATGTTAGTCTTCCAATGAATCTTAATAAAACTTGGTACAAGCTGCATACTTATTTTAATTCACGGAATTCGTAAGTAGGAAAATAAAAGCGTCGAAACAAAATATAACGTACGCGTATTACAATTTATAATTATAGGAAAAGATACTCAACACAATGTCGTGCGCTCAAAATTTCATGCACACGTGTACATGTATTGGATGATACTACTTTCACATGCTATGATCTTGTATACTATAGACGCATACGAAATGAGAAGGAGAACAGACTTGAATCAGGGAGATAACTTGGCCAGATAAAAGATTGTGGAATGAATTATTCATTCAGCAGATTGAATACCATTGTTCAATATACGTATAGCTTAGGATTTTGAGAGACTTCATGAAATTCCAACTCTGAACAAACACTCATTTCCCATAGAGATACATTAGCTTAGCAGGTTTTTAAACTTGACAGAATTTTTCACGTAAATATATATATAATCCTTGTATAAATTTCTATAGATAAATAGTACTTGAATAAAACTATGCACAGTATACAATAATTCAGATTACAATTCGATATACAATAATACTATACAGTATACATCAAGACGCACATATGAAAATAGGATACGTTATCCAAAACGATTGTACATGTATGTAACTAATTTCAGTAAGAAATAAGATGTCACTTAGTGATACACAGAAACTCAATTTGTTATGAATATATTTGTACAAAACTTTCGTCAATCACGAGTTATTATTGTTATTATTTACTAGGAAACTAATTATCAGAATAAAAGGAAAACTGACAAGTTCAAAACGTAATCAGTTATCACAGTACAGTGATGGTGTGGGGAGACAAAAAAAAGAATACAAGTGTATACATATATACATGTATGTATATATATATATATACATGCACTTGCTCGCGTGTGTCCGATACATACATACAGAGACCGAATACAGATAGTATACACCAAATACTAATTATTTAGTGCGATACGCCAGAGTCATTTCTACCGTATATGAAAGAAGCATTCTCACTGATATTTGAAACGAATAACGCGTTGAAACCAATACGGTCGTTTATTTACGACCATACGCTGTGCCCACGGCGTACCGCGTTCCATGTAGATGCCTGTAACTCGTATTTTGTCTTGTTGCGCACACATGTACATGCAAGATTGTGTGCGATCTCACAAACGCTGGTCCAACACACGTATGGAAAATACAAACTCACGAAACAATGTATGTGCATATGTAATAAGAACCGACTAGTACATCGTACGTACTGTCGTACTGAATATACGAAGGATTTCAGCAGGTTTTAGCGTGCAGAAAATTTGTGTTGGATCAATCAGGAAAATCAGGCGATACATGTCCACGGACTCGTTTTACAGAGAAATCGACCAATAGGACGAATTTTGTAAGAGTTGGGCAAGTCCAAAGCCATCATACGTGGGTGCCATTTATCTCGATGGTTTTACTTACCGTCAGCAAGAAGTCGACGAGTTTTCGCAGATTCCTCATTATGCTTCCATGTATTCTGAAACGTCTCGTACACTAATTCACTGAACTCGACACACTGCGGACAGTCGTACGCAAACCCGTTTTACCCGCTAGGTATATCTCCTGGTCACCGTAACGCGTTCAAGACTGTTATACTTGGGGTCTCGTAAACTCTGAACGCAATGAGGACGATATCACGGGTCGCAGCTTCCACGCACAAACCGCATAAATTGACCGTGTCACTTAATATTTGCGAAAAAATTCTGTTTACATTCGCCCAGAGGACCTAGGAATAAATATATATGATACACATTCTGAGTAAAATACGTGCGATCAATCGACAGTGCTGCCAACGTCTTACCGATATCTCGACAGAAATAAACAACACAACAATAATTATAACTCGCGTTCACGTAATTTGGAAATAAGTACAGAGTAACAGAAGAAACTACGATTTTCAAATCTTTGATCTGCTAGGAGGAATTGTAACGGTGAGGAGGATGAAAAAATATACGTTTTGAATCTTGGAACTTGACGACATTGACTGACGTCACAAGACGTCAAGCAGGGCATTCTTGGAAACACTTGGAAACATACACATATATGTACGTATGCGTGTACGTACACAATAAATAGCACAGCAACTCAGCCGCGACATCTTTCAATAGACACAGATTTCAAAAGTAATTTTAAAATTTTCCACATGTTACACTACACGATACTCTTAATTGTACCGTAAACTATAATAATTATATATTGGAAAAACGTACAGCTCTACAGTTAAAATCTTGCAGTTTTAATTTAGGAGAAAACTTGACGTCTTTAATTACAAGTGTTTATTATTGGTACATGTATCAACAATAACGTAATAATTGTATAATAAAATTTTAATAACATGAATTTAATAGATTCATTCGTCTCCTATAATCAATGATTATTGTTATCAAAAACAAACATGTACAACATTGAATATTATTCCATATAATAAATATAAAATGCTTCAGAGAAATGATACACATGTATTATAAATAGACGGCAATCGTGCAAAATAAGATGATTTCCAACTATTACAAGTATAGAATAACTACAAAAGATATAGAGTTTCTTTTAATATTCAGATTATTACAAAAATGATGGATACAGTTTAATAGAAAAAAAAGAGTTACTCTCTTTACGAAGCTTGGATTCATTAATATCGCAAGATTTCTTTCATCCAGTATATAGTACGCATATGTATATATTTACAAATACTTGTTTATAATGTTATAATATACAAACTATATATGCGTGTGTATATTTCTAATTATAAAAAAANATTATATAATATACAAACTATATATGCGTGTGTATATTTCTAATTATAAAAAAATAAACGTAAACTAATCTAGATCAAATTGTATCATTTTTTAAATGCAGTTGTCGCTATTTATCGTTGACATTATCCACATCATTAAATCGTTTATTGATGCAAGCAAATAATGTCAAATATATGTCAACATTTTGCTTTTATAAAGCACTTTACGTTAGAGAGGATTACAAAATATAGTGCAATTCCTTTCTATTCAATTTCTTCATTACATTTTTACCTAGACATTATATCAACTGTCTTGTAAAAAAATATATTAATTTCTTATAATATTCAACGCATTTTAATGTCGTAGAAATACCGAAAGAGATTCATACATTGAAGAAAAGTTTATCCGATCTCATTTGTGATTTGGTTACTGCATGTATGTAAATATTATTGTTTAATTAATCAATAAAAAAAAGATTACATTCTGAATAAATGCTTTACATAATCGCAGCAACATGTGTTCTCCGTATGTTGAATTTTTGCAGTGCATACCAGAGATAATGCATTTGCTTCTTTGGTTGACAAGAGTACTTAATTTAATTATTGCTACACGCACATGTTTGATATACATAGTTACAATTAATACTTAACGATTTTTTTTCAAATGCTGTTCTAAAAGTAGGACGATTAAGCATCGATTAATAAATTCAGTCCAATCCTTTAGATTTTCGTATATGCGTATATTATGTACATAATACGAAATGTATATAATTTTTACCAAAGCTGCAATACATACATACATGTACGTGGGTATATATCTACGTATGTATGTATATATAGGATTTTTTCCAAAATAATTTAAATTTATTTCATATGCGAACATCTATGTAAAATTGCTCAGTCTGCTTTTCAATTGAGAATTGATCGTATGTAAAATCGTGTTCCTATGTTAATATTAAAATAGCGGGTATCAAATACTATTTGCTACTGCAAATAGTTTGCACTCGATTAATTTACGTCAATTTACGCTTATACATCAAGTTTCAGTACAAAAGTACGCTTCAATTTTATGAAAAATATAAAATCATTAAGCGATACAAAAAAGTTTGAGATTCTCTTTCACGATAGCTTGCATTCGATTTTGTCAAGAACTCGCTTATCGCGATTAAAATAGAGTTATTGCATTTTACATTAAATGCTTATTAGTATCTAGACTGCGGATTTTTATGTAAGATAAAACTTACTTAGTATCAATGTTATGAAATTAAAGATTGAGATTGCAACATGTAGTCTCGTTTTTTTGATGTTTTGTACATTTGTACAGATTATATGCATTCTTTTGTTTTCTACACATTCCACCTTTTCTTATAAAATCTACAGTTTACTTACAAGTATCTGTGTTTTGACGAACAGCAGTTGAGTAAAATGAAAAATCGTATTTTTCGACGTCTTTTAGGGTGCACACCCAACTTGTGTAATTTCAATAAATGCCTGCGTGGTGTGCTCTCAACAATCGGTTGAATACCTATTTGGTCGATTGTAAGATTGCTCTATAATAAAGTTGAATAGAAAATTTATAATTGATTCAGAAGCTTTTCTTTAATAATCTTTTGTCATCAAGTATGGAACACGCGCAAGGCACAATACTCTCAAACTATCACACGTGTTAGGATAAATCAATCTTCTTGTTCAGAAATTAGATAATTTAAATACAGAGTTAGCACCAGTCCAATTCTGTTAGAATGAGCAAATATCATCCCTATAAATTGGACTTTTTCCACAAATTAAATTCGTAGCTGCAAAAAAAATCATTCAGACGTTCCTCCTCTTAACTTAAAGCTATATAAAATCTTGCCTACATTAATTATCGAAACGTTACAATTAATAAGTAGCTGATATTAATATTAATATATTTCATTTACGTACAAGTCAACAACCACGTCCTCAATAGTATGTTAATAAACTGCAATAGGTATAATGATTTTAAGCAATTTACGTAAATAATATTATCGAAACGGCATGATGTACGGATGTCGTAGAAATTGATTTTGACATGTATATGTCGCTATAAAAAGTATATATCTATTATTACATACCTACATATATGTATAACCAACTCCATAAAATATACAATACAACACACTGTTTTCTGCTTGCACCAGATATCGCTGTACCAAATGTCATACAATAGTACTGTAATGCAGTATAATCTAACTCTCACTGCAATAAAACAACTTTCTGCAATCATTCTTTTCTTTTTCGTATTGTCACAAGTGTTTTTTTTTTTCATATTATGGTATTTAATTTTCAACTCTGAAGCTTCGTATAAAATTACACATTAAAAAAAGTTATACAGGGACGACGTTAGCATTAGTATCATCGCTTGCAAAATTAAATACTGTTAATGTTTTCAGTATTAATATTTTGTTATTTAGGATGGTTAATTTCATATATTCATATCGTAAAGGTGTGGAGGGGCACCTACCACTGAAGGCATTTGACAACCGCGTCGGACTAAAAGCCGAACAGATGGTCCACCGTTTCGTATAATTTCAATAGCTTCTGTATGAGTCATATTTTTAGTATTAATTCCATTTATTTCAATTATTTGGTCGCCAACCTAAAAACATTTTGAATAACGTTAACCATGTTGTGAATTATCGATCCCCCATAGTCATACATACCCTTAATCGATTATCAATAGACGCTGGTCCATTTTCAGCAATTTGCAACACAAATAATGGCATATTTTGAAACTCGCGACCGCCACGAATACTGAATCCAAATCCTCTAGTTCCACGAGTCAATTCAACAGCATGATATTGTCCTCCATCTCCATCACATGCTGGTTCATCCTTTAATAATTTATCAGTATTTGCATTAAATAATATTTATCTCAAGCGCAAATCATGTAAAAATCATAGTGTGTATACCTTTTGAGACAGAGATGTGTTGCTACAGCAATCGTCAAGCGGATAACCAATAGTCAAAGTAACGGAATAACCAGAGTCCTTGATTAAATTCACAATATCTTTGTGACAAACGTTTGTAATATCTACATGATTAACGGCAAGGATATGATCCCCAACATTTAGTCGGCCGCATCTTTCCGCCGGCGATCCTTCGATTATTCTACCTATCGTTGAACCAGCTTTATTAACTGATGAAATGATGACGAAACCAAAACCTTCATTTTCCATCCTAGTAACTGTCACGTCGTAAGGATACTGGAGATTCATCTGTCTAGCATATGGTGTGTGAAGATTTTCTGGAAGATGTTCTTGAACGTTAATACGACGACGAATTCCTAGAGTGACCCTGCCATTTTGTGCAGCAGCTATCATCAACTGGACGACGTGATGGTGCGACGAGTTCATCACGCTTTCACCGTCGACAGACATGATTAAATCACCTGTATTTAATCTATTGTCCAAGTCCGCAGCACCACCAGGTACTATATGTCCAACAGAAACCTGCTGACAATGACATCATCAATATTCTTGATTTTCCTTAATTGAAACCATTATCAACTGTCCAACTCACTTGAGATCCTTCTTCGGTACCACCAACTATTCTAAATCCGAATCCCGTGTCTTGCCTTACCAAAGTTACCAACGTTTCTATCCATTCTATATCAGGCACTATCGGGCATACTAATTCGTTGCTATATTGCGGATACCTGAAACACAAACAGTGGTTTCTGTATTCTGAAAAGCATAGATCTTATTTGAAATAGTTACCTTGTTATTGAACTGGAATGTGGTTGTTCATGTTCGAAGCTAGTAGTTTCTTTTCGCTTATCCCATATTTCACCAGTATCGACATTTTGTTCTTGACCAATAGAATACACGTTATAATCTTGTTCACTGTACTGAGAATGAGATTGAGATGCATACAAATCCTTATAGTAATCTNTAAAATTACACATTAAAAAAAGTTATACAGGGACGACGTTAGCATTAGTATCATCGCTTGCAAAATTAAATACTGTTAATGTTTTCAGTATTAATATTTTGTTATTTAGGATGGTTAATTTCATATATTCATATCGTAAAGGTGTGGAGGGGCACCTACCACTGAAGGCATTTGACAACCGCGTCGGACTAAAAGCCGAACAGATGGTCCACCGTTTCGTATAATTTCAATAGCTTCTGTATGAGTCATATTTTTAGTATTAATTCCATTTATTTCAATTATTTGGTCGCCAACCTAAAAACATTTTGAATAACGTTAACCATGTTGTGAATTATCGATCCCCCATAGTCATACATACCCTTAATCGATTATCAATAGACGCTGGTCCATTTTCAGCAATTTGCAACACAAATAATGGCATATTTTGAAACTCGCGACCGCCACGAATACTGAATCCAAATCCTCTAGTTCCACGAGTCAATTCAACAGCATGATATTGTCCTCCATCTCCATCACATGCTGGTTCATCCTTTAATAATTTATCAGTATTTGCATTAAATAATATTTATCTCAAGCGCAAATCATGTAAAAATCATAGTGTGTATACCTTTTGAGACAGAGATGTGTTGCTACAGCAATCGTCAAGCGGATAACCAATAGTCAAAGTAACGGAATAACCAGAGTCCTTGATTAAATTCACAATATCTTTGTGACAAACGTTTGTAATATCTACATGATTAACGGCAAGGATATGATCCCCAACATTTAGTCGGCCGCATCTTTCCGCCGGCGATCCTTCGATTATTCTACCTATCGTTGAACCAGCTTTATTAACTGATGAAATGATGACGAAACCAAAACCTTCATTTTCCATCCTAGTAACTGTCACGTCGTAAGGATACTGGAGATTCATCTGTCTAGCATATGGTGTGTGAAGATTTTCTGGAAGATGTTCTTGAACGTTAATACGACGACGAATTCCTAGAGTGACCCTGCCATTTTGTGCAGCAGCTATCATCAACTGGACGACGTGATGGTGCGACGAGTTCATCACGCTTTCACCGTCGACAGACATGATTAAATCACCTGTATTTAATCTATTGTCCAAGTCCGCAGCACCACCAGGTACTATATGTCCAACAGAAACCTGCTGACAATGACATCATCAATATTCTTGATTTTCCTTAATTGAAACCATTATCAACTGTCCAACTCACTTGAGATCCTTCTTCGGTACCACCAACTATTCTAAATCCGAATCCCGTGTCTTGCCTTACCAAAGTTACCAACGTTTCTATCCATTCTATATCAGGCACTATCGGGCATACTAATTCGTTGCTATATTGCGGATACCTGAAACACAAACAGTGGTTTCTGTATTCTGAAAAGCATAGATCTTATTTGAAATAGTTACCTTGTTATTGAACTGGAATGTGGTTGTTCATGTTCGAAGCTAGTAGTTTCTTTTCGCTTATCCCATATTTCACCAGTATCGACATTTTGTTCTTGACCAATAGAATACACGTTATAATCTTGTTCACTGTACTGAGAATGAGATTGAGATGCATACAAATCCTTATAGTAATCTGAATGTAAACATCCATTTTGCTTCAACATGTTGTCGTGGTGAGGTATATCGATAGAGTATGTATCGTTATTTATATTTAATTTATCACTTGTAACCCAATCCCTTTTTGCGCTACTTCGTATAGGATCGTCGTCTAAATTTGTCATCGTCATCAAGTTTTCAGACAAGTTGGCTATGTTTGCCTTGTATGGGTCATTGTAGTACATACCATGTGGGTATTCTGAATACTTGTACCGATTATCGAGCGGATTTAAGTCGTTTTCACTTTGTTCGTTCCAGTTTGATCTAATCGCACCGGGAGGGGACTTGGGCCGATTCCTAGTATCGATAAGCGGAGTTTTCGGTCGACTCGGTACAACAGTCTTTGTTTGAGTGCTATAAATATCAGCCGTCGGCGTCTTACTTCTAAAAAAGTCCTGAGAATTTTTCTCCTTCTTTTCATTTGGTTTAGACACGGCTCGTTGCACGTGTATCAGTGCTTCCTCATTGCGAGGGCAATCTTTTAAAACTTGCACTACTTCGGAATGACACATGTTCCTCACATTGACGTCGTTTATGTTGACCAAAATGTCACCCTCCATTAAATTCTTGCAACGTTGCCGATCCAAAATCTTTTTTACTTTTTGACCGTGAGCAGAATCCGCTATGGTAAATCCAAATCCCATGGTACCTTTGACAATTGCGATGCTAAGAAATTCCGGTTTGGAAGACATCAAAGAGTCTTTGCAGTCGTTTAAATCACTGCTCTCGGACAACAAAATATCCGTACTACTAGGTCTTTTGATTGTGTTAATCTTGTCCGAAATGCATAGATCTGGCATTGAATTAACCGATGTCGTGGCAAGATTTTCACCATTCTGGAGATTGTGTACTGGTAAAAATGTAGAATCCAAAAAGTTGAAGCGTCCATTATTTTGCAAAGTCGGGTCCATGTCCATGTACAATCTGGGATCTTCTGTTGAAATATCTCAAGAAATTAGACCTAATTGTGCTGTTACAAAAATCTTGCTATCCAATATAATCATTACCTGGTGCATTGACTGCAATAGTGGTAACGACTTCTGTGTTTGGATCATTTGGGTCAAATGGTAATGGGTAACCGCGACATACTTCCAATGTCACGGTTTCACCGCTGCCGATCGATTTGAAAACATTTACCATTTCATTATGTGTAAAACCCAAGACACACGTGTCATTTACATATACCAAGACATCTCCTGCAATGAAAGTTTTAAATGTTGAGATAAATCGTCTGGTAGAGAAAAGTACAAGCGTACATTACCAGTTTGCAATTTTCCATCCAACCATGCTGGTCCATTTGGAACCACACTCTTGATTTGTAAAAATTCTTCTACAGAGTCGTCTCCGCCGACAATTGTGAATCCCAATCCTCGCGAGCTCTTGATTAAGGTGGTTCTTATCCTATGCCCTTTTAACTTGTCAGGGTTTCTTGTGAAATTAGGGCTCTTTCTTTCTCCTAAACTTTGCTGAGCTCGTTTAGCTTGCAACACTGGATTTTCATACTGAGTTCTGCGATTCACATGGTCAATAAAGTATGTACCATAAAGAGTGTCATCTATTTTCTCCCAACCATAAGGTAATTCGTCATCCAGACATTCCTCAAGAGATCTTTTTTGAAATTTGGATAAACGTGGATCTAACCAATGAGAAGTGCCTGTATTGTGACTGGAATAATCATAAAAAAATGTTTATGCACAAGAAAATGAATAATTTTCATACGACATCTTGATAATAATATATGATGGTAATTTCTTAATAATATAAATATATACTCTATGAAATAAACTTCTCCAGTCTCTGTGTAAGCCTTTTCCCAGTTTGATGGTAAAGGTCCCAACTGATCTTCCGAAGCTCGAGTACGATTTCTATTGCTTTGATCTTGATTGATGCCTGTATTTTGCTCAGAACCTGAATTGTATAAATATGTAGGTGGTACGCGATGACCTGTTTCATCTTTCCCACTAATTGCTAAAACTTCCTTGTCCATGCTTTCTCCTAGATTTATATAAATTATTACAGCACACATCAACAAGATCAAGTATAACAAAGAATCGTAATTCTTGTACCATCATTGGCATTATCAATGGATGTATCTTCTGTTTTTGTAGCCATTTTACAATTCCTCTAGTACCACCTTAATACCCTATTAATAAAAAATGAAATCATATTCAATTCTATTTAAACATTCTTTTTGTACAATCTATATTGCGATTAATAATAAATATATACTGTAATAAACTATGAAACAGATGCACGTAACAACTATTTATGGGACATGTGAAATATGAAAAATTATCTGTAACAATATATCGCGCAAGAATTATATTTCATGAATTGTGACACACGTCACGCAATGTTCCATAACTCGGATTAGATGGTTACGTGCGGACTCGTTCGAGCTACTATAATCGCGTTATCCAAATCGACAGTCCCCGACAACTGTAAAAGGTCTTTTATCGTTTGTTGTACCAAACATCTAATACATTAAATAAAATGGGAACATTGACAGTAACTAGGTTTCGGAAACTGTTGGCCGTACTTCCGATACTCGAGAGATCCTGACGGACAGGTGTCCGTAGTAAAATTACATAAAGCAGGAAAGGGAACACGACACACGGCGAACGTAAATACATTCTTACGATGCATTCACCCGAGAGAGCTTATGCGTAGCCCACATATCGCGCATCATTGAATGCAACTTTCTATCTAGAAAAGTAACGTCGGTTGTTTCCGATATAAATAAAGCTTTTTGCGGCGATAAAAGATCGGTCTCTATCGTTTTTTTTTTAATCTTTCATTACCGCCGTTATTCCTATGTACAAATAGGCACGTTCGGGACTGATCGAAACTCGTTAACGATAACGAGGATAGTAATGTTAGCGAATGGGATAGAAAAA
Source organism: Ceratina japonica (assembly GCA_019453355.1). Lineage (NCBI taxonomy): Eukaryota > Metazoa > Arthropoda > Insecta > Hymenoptera > Apidae > Ceratina > Ceratina japonica. The sequence goes on from SMSR01014352.1 coordinate 110,127, forward strand.
TCTACATACGTATACATGTTCCGTAGACAACTTTTAACCGCGAGAAACCACATACTTACATTGACTTTGCTCGATACGCTTCTCGATTGATTCGATCATCGTTGGTTAGCCGTAAAAAAACGGGCTGAAATATTTCGGCACTGAATCACTTTGGGACTGTAGAAACGCACATCATTTCGAAATGATAGTGGAATGAAACGTACTCGCGCCCGTCACACAACTACATCACACTGCATCACACACAACACTATACACTGCGCCCTGCACCCTGCTGCACCGCACGCACGCAACCGCCAGCAACCGCAAGTCCACAAGTCCGCAGGCGTAAAGGCATCGCACTATCGCAAGACATTTATCACACATGTTTACAATTCACATATATCAAGTGCCCCCTTTCGGTTCAATCATACAACATATCACAGCGCGATGTTCAAGTATAAAATATATTTACACAGGTATTTGCAAACGAAATTTTTTCAAATTTACTTTTATATTTATTATACAATTTGTCCACTGTTGGTGTTGTAATTAAAAAACAAAGCGCAGTACATTTTTTTATCAATTGTATAAGGCCATCAATCAGTCAGGCAGTGCCCATTGTTGTATACTATATATAAGCCCTATAAGGACAATACACGATTTCAAAGTTGAATGAAATTATAGTCGTCGATGATTCTATATCTCCTTTCTCGATAGTGAACTAAATCGTCCAGGAAGCGCATACTGCTCTCGTTGTGCAGTTTCGAAAGAACCGGTGGTAGCGGTGTAATTCCCGCAGTGTTTGCAAGATCATCGTAATAANATAAAGCAGGAAAGGGAACACGACACACGGCGAACGTAAATACATTCTTACGATGCATTCACCCGAGAGAGCTTATGCGTAGCCCACATATCGCGCATCATTGAATGCAACTTTCTATCTAGAAAAGTAACGTCGGTTGTTTCCGATATAAATAAAGCTTTTTGCGGCGATAAAAGATCGGTCTCTGTCGTTTTTTTTTTAATCTTTCATTACCGCCGTTATTCCTATGTACAAATAGGCACGTTCGGGACTGATCGAAACTCGTTAACGATAACGAGGATAGTAATGTTAGCGAATGGGATAGAAAAATCTACATACGTATACATGTTCCGTAGACAACTTTTAACCGCGAGAAACCACATACTTACATTGACTTTGCTCGATACGCTTCTCGATTGATTCGATCATCGTTGGTTAGCCGTAAAAAAACGGGCTGAAATATTTCGGCACTGAATCACTTTGGGACTGTAGAAACGCACATCATTTCGAAATGATAGTGGAATGAAACGTACTCGCGCCCGTCACACAACTACATCACGATCACACTGCATCACACACAACACTATACACTGCGCCCTGCACCCTGCTGCACCGCACGCACGCAACCGCCAGCAACCGCAAGTCCACAAGTCCGCAGGCGTATAAAGGCATCGCACTATCGCAAGGCATTTACCACACATGTTTACAATTCACATATATCAAGTGCCCCCTTTCGGTTCAATCATACAACATATCACAGCGCGATGTTCAAGTATAAAATATATTTACACAGGTATTTGCAAACGAAATTTTTTCAAATTTACTTTTATATTTATTATACAATTTGTCCACTGTTGGTGTTGTAATTAAAAAACAAAGCGCAGTACATTTTTTTATCAATTGTATAAGGCCATCAATCAGTCAGGCAGTGCCCATTGTTGTATACTAGCTATATATAAGCCCTATAAGGACAATGCACGATTTCAAAGTTGAATGAAATTATAGTCGTCGATGATTCTATATCTCCTTTCTCGATAGTGAACTAAATCGTCCAGGAAGCGCATACTGCTCTCGTTGTGCAGTTTCGAAAGAACCGGTGGTAGCGGTGTAATTCCCGCAGTGTTTGCAAGATCATCGTAATAAATGTCTTGTTTATATCCCATCAGGTGAAAATGCTTTTTACGTAAACCCTCTTTCTCGCGTTTCTTTACTTCTTCCGCCTCCTCTCTTAGCATATCTTCTTTCGAGGGGAAATCTCTCTTACCAAACCAGTATTGTAGGACGAACCGCACCTAGATCAATAAATAATAATTTATACTAAAATAGTTCATGCGATTAAAAAAAAGTTTCATAACGATATTAATATTCGTGTCACACCTGCAGATCGAACATGCTGAAAGCGCAGACATAAAAGGGAAGACCGACCAAGGCGAGAGTGGGATTTTCAATCGATATTAAATGCTTCCATAATGGTGTTACCATATTGGAATCTACCCGCACCCCGCATTTTTCGCTCAAAAAGGGGAAGCTATATTTATACCCTTGGGTTACAGAGAAAAATAGTTAATAAACGTATATTATAGTACTTTGTGGATAAAAATTACCTGTGCAATAAAAAACCGCATCTATACGTTCAGTAGTGTCATCCACAAAGAGAACGTCATGTTCGGTCAATTCCTTAACATCTGGTTTCTAATAAATCAACAATTAAAATTTTTAACAAATTGCGAAATTCTTCTTGCTCCATATGTAGTTTTCATTTATCTCTGAATAATCACCTGTATTACATTTTCGGGAAATACGGTACCAATGGGTTCCGTCAAATGATGACTTAAAAATACACGCTTTGCTTTTTTCGATATGTCCAAAGCCAAATCCATTCCTGTTTATTAAAAATAAAATATATTTAACACGCATTATAAACAAATGAAATAAAATAGAGAGGGGAGATTACGAGTAACACATACCGGAAGGCCCAGCGCCGATGACTACTACACTTTTGTCAGTAAAAATATCCGGTACTCTGTAGTCGTGACTGTGCAACTGCAGCCCTTGGAAAGTCGTATGACCTTTCACATTTGGCGTACTAGGCTCAAAGTAATGACCATTGCATACCATAATCGCGTCAAATGATTCAGTCAAGGTAACATTCTTTTCTAGGTCTTTCACCTTGACGGTCCACTTCCGGTCACCCGTCGACGACGGTTCCACTAATTCAACATTATGCAGAAACTACAAAGTGCACGTTCAACAATTATGGTGTTTAATAATAAATGATTCCATTTATCCTTAAGAATTATATGCAATACCCGTATATATTGATGAAGATTATAATGATCGCAGTACGAATTTAAAAATTCGAGCATCTGCGTGCGCGTCAAATAGCTCTGTGGGTTTTCCGGAACAGGATAGTCAGGGTACCCCATTACTTCTTTCGGAAGATTTGTCCTGTTTACAAATAATCAAATATAAAAAATTGTGCGCACGTAGGCACGACGCGTTCTGTTTATTGTCTCTCCAGTCAACTTGCCTTAAATTTTCATACATGCTAGTATGTATTGGTAAACCGTATCGGTCTAGGCCAGTTTCTTTCCTATATACCCATGTACCGCCTATTTTATCCGTTTTTTCGTAACATACTACTTGAATGTCATATGCACCGGAAGAACAATGTTTCAAAGCAGCTAGACCAGCGGCTCCTGCACCGATCACGGCAATCTTCATATTTCTCCAGAATTTTATGAAATCTATAAACGTAAATTTTGTAAGAATAATATTCCTCGATTATCCGCGCTGTTTTATCTGTTATCTCTTTGATATCAACCGGTAAACAAATAAAAGGATGTAAGAAAAATTGTCTTTGTACACTAATCACTTGATATTTCAAGAAGTAAAATGCACGAAGGCGTTAATTGTTGGCATTCTACAGTCCACTGCAATATACACGAACAAGTTGGGAAAGGTGGATTGATTGAAAGTTGCTAACGCGAATGTTCTTTCCTTTTTCTCGTGTAGTGCACTTTCCTTGCTATCGCCCCGCTTTCCTTTCCTTGATCGAATAGCAAAACGTACAATTCGAATAAATGTCGAAAACTCGAGAAACACGGAAACGGTAAGTAATTAGAAAAGCGTATTCACAGCACAAACTTATTTTTATGATAAGAATATAATAATAAGCCGTCAGCTAAATTTGAATTGTGGTATTTACTCACAGATAAAATAATCTCGTTTAGGATTGTTAGTAAAACTCGATGTATTGCACTCAACGACCAAATACGAAATGCACAATCGTTAAGCAATCGTCTACAAAAAGCCAAAGTGTATCGTTCGAAAGGAGGCTGTTAGTGATAACAAGGTCGACGCGCGTTTTGTATACTTTTACTGTACATACAAGAGAAGCGAGTATCAAGTTCTGGATACGGAGATTGAACGTATTTATCAATGACCTCATATCTTTTATGAAAGTAACAAAAGATTATTATTACTATTATTTAATATTTAAAAAACTCTTTAATGAATGTTTGCCGCATTTAGTTTAAAAGCGTTTATCAATTTTTATCTTTTAAGTCAAACACACTTTAGAATCGTAAGTTATTGATGATATCAATGCGGTCTGATAACTTTGACATAACTAATATGTAATAGATAACGTTTCATCTTTCGTAATTTTTCTGAAAAATTAATAACTTCCACAAAAATATTTTCTGCATATTTTCTTTTGTTTTACTCTACCTGTACGTTAATTAGTGCAGAATCTAATAAAAGCGAATCGAGACTTTATGAATGATAAAACAATCGTGGATCAAATAGGTATTGAAGAAATAAAATTATGGTATAATATTAATGTGAAAAGAAAATATATTTCAGCATTCTTAACATATTCTCCTTAAAATTTTTATAACAATGTATTTTTAAACTTAATTACAAATTATTTTATTAGAACTCAAAGTTATTAATTGAAATCAAAATGTTGGTCCTCAGATTAATATAATAATTGAGAGAATTACTCGCACGCAGTCTCATATAAAACAAGCTTACTGTTATAAATTTTCGACAACACTGTATTTAAATAGAAAATTAATAAAATATGAAACATGGTCCTTTGCAGAATTCAAATAGAGTGAATTTCTGATTACACATAATGTAAATTATCGTCTACAATGGAATTCTGATTCCCATATGTTCCTAAAGAGCATGTATAGTTCCATTGCAGCTCTTGCATCTTCAACTGAGCTATGTTCTCCTGTTTGTATCTCTTTACCTAATAATTCTTGGCTAAGTTTCTTTAAACTAGGTGTATTTCCTCTTGATAATTGAGTAAATCTCTTGAATTTGGAGGTGTCGCGTAAATTTCTTCTCGGGTGAGAGAGGTACAATACATCAAGATCATGTTTCAACGCATGTCCAACTAAAATACGGTCCCTTAAGATTTCTGCTACTTCCCTTTGAACAACTTCAAATTCTTCTCCATTCTCTAAATTATGTGGTCTTATGCCACTAACTTTAGTTCTATAATCTTGAACAGGTTCTCTTGGCTTAACATATTTATCATAGATACAAACACCATGTTTGTTCACAATAGAAACCCTGGCTATCATATTTTCAGTTCCATCTCCTATACCAACCATTTCACAGTCTATTGCTACTTCTTTTGATAATTTCTTCTGCTTCTTCTTATTAACTACTTTTTCTTCAATGATTGGTGCTACATTATTCATATTTGACGTCGAAAAATATTTTCTTCCTGGCTTCTGATTTACACTTTTGTTAATACTGCTACAATTGTCTGAATTTAATGGTGTCGAGTCTAATAGATTCCTGAACGTTTCCCAGTTACAACCAGATGCTTTACGTTCTGTATGTGGTACTAGGCGTTGACTGTTTTTTTTATCTGGTTTACCCATAGTTTTCTTGCCAGTCCTTCTAGATTTGGATTGTTTTTGTGGCTCCTCGTATTTCCTAAACAGTTAATGAATACAATTGTAAATAGATAAATCGCAAATTATTCCTGTGCTAGGAATGTTTATCCTAACCTTTCCATTGAATATGAGTACAAATAGAAATTTAAGTAGTCTACTAAAAGAATTAATTTATATGATAATAATTAACAAAATATACTATATTTATTTGCAGGTTAATATGAATGTTGAAATTAAACGATATGTAACATAAATATGGCGGCACAAATTCAAAACACATAATAGATTTGGAAATGAAATCTGATCGTCCTTTCTTACTCAAACCATTTAATAAACGCAAACGTTCGAAATTGAAGAAGCGCTATTACTATTAAATGTATATGTAAATCTTTTATTCAAAAAACAGTACTTGTTCGAGGACATAAAAGATTAAAAAGGTACTTCAACCAGAGATGATCTCTGCTTCAACTAATTTATTTTAGAAGAAATGTGAAGCATTGACCAATAGAACAAGTACACTGTACGTAATATCACAGGTAATATGTATCATGGTTATGTTTTTTTAAATAAAAAGTAGGGATAACTAATAAAACAAATGATATCGCTTTGATCTAATCGTAAGAATGTACAACAAATGCATATTAATATATGTACAAAGACCTTCATACCTCATGAACAATATTATTGCGATGAAGCACACAGTAAAAATTAAAGCCTCCATTACTATGCACACTAGCATAAATAGAAATATTCTACCAGTAGATATTTATACGCGTTTATGTGTATTGGACCATTGTTTTCTAGCTTTTTCTGATAGAGTTCAATAGTATAATTATAATCGTTATCATTGCTGCAATTTATTTATTTATACATTTTTTGAGAAGTATAATATATTAAGAAGCATTTCCATGTAGAATTCAAAATTTCATGTCGCATATTAAAATTTAACGGAATTTTTCAACTGTACAAAAATATAAGAATATAAAATGTCTTTAAAATAACAATAAAATAAATCATATTTCATTGTATTTTATTATAATTATATATCTATTGCGTTCAGCGTGCAGCGGTGCAGCGTGCATATCATACACTATTATCCTGTGTAGTTCATGATCCAATACATGAATACATTTTCGTGAATACGTCCATGTGTTGCACTCGCCCCGTGCTCATCATCCAGAATTAAATTTCTGTCGTATGTACAGCTCATTGTTAGATTTTCTCTGTCTGACGCTTGTAAATATCAAAATTTGAATGAAATGCCACCTAAAAAGGCACCTGCTCCCAGTAAAAAGGCGGAGCAGAAGAAGAAAGAGAAAGTTATCGAGGTATTTATTTATGATTATTTTTCGTTTCTAACCTCAAAGTATCATTCGTCAGTTTAAATATAAATATGTATTTACCACTATTTGACATACATCCATTATTCTGCCCTTAAATACTACTCTTTTTCTTTCAGGATAAGACTTTTGGTATAAAAAATAAAAAAGGTGCCAAGCAACAGAAATTTATACAACAAGTAGAAAAGCAGGTAAAATCAGGTGGCGTTAACCCACGGAAATTAGAAGACCCTAATGTTAAGAAGCTCGAAAAAGAAAAAAAATTAAAAGAGCAGAAAGAATTGGCCCTTATATTTAAGCCTGTGCAATCACAAAAAATAGATAAAGGTATTAACTGAATAAAATTATTGCTCATATGTAATTAAAAAATCAAATATGGTTATAAAAATAGCATAAACATGTTTTTATTAATATTATTTCTAGAATACATTCATTTATTTTCATGTGCAAGTACGAGGATACTAAGTAATCGTCATTTATCTTTTACAGGAACTGACCCCAAATCAGTAGTATGTGCGTTTTTTAAACAAGGACAATGTACAAAAGGCGAGAAATGCAAATTTTCACACGATCTAAGTATAGAAAGGAAAGCAGAGAAACGGTCATTATATTGCGATATGAGAGATGATGATGACAAGGAAACTGATACAATGGATAAATGGGATGAAGATAAACTAAAAGAAGTTGTAGAGAAAAAGCATGGAGGTGGCACTCGTCCAACTACAGATATTGTAATGTATCTTTACAAGACTTCAGTACTAAGTGTTTAATTTATGATTGTCTTGTGTTCAAAGAAATTAATTCCATTTCTGTTGTAGATTTGTAAGCACTTTCTTGAAGCAGTTGAAAAAGCCAAGTATGGTTGGTTTTGGGAATGTCCGTTAGGACAAAAATGTATTTACAGACATGCACTACCTCCTGGTTTCGTTCTTAAAAAGGATAAGAAGAAGGAAGACAAGAAAGATGAAATTTCATTAGAAGATTTAATTGAGAAAGAACGAGCTAATTTAGGCCCAAGTCAGGTATGAGTAGATACATATCTCTTTATGATTTGATATTTTTCCATCATTTTATCATTTAATTGTTTATTTGGAAGTGGTTAATTGTCATGTTCTAAATTATATCATGTACAATTCTTGCAATCTACATTTACATTTCTTGTAACAACTTTTATTTCATAAGACTGCTATGTATGGTAATTTGTTAAACGTTTTTAGACTAAAATAACATTAGAGACCTTCCTGGCTTGGAAAAAGAGAAAACTAAAAGAAAAGAAAGAACAGGCATTGAAAGATGAAGAAAGAAGACGAAATGATTATAAAGCTGGTCGTCAAGTCGGTATATCCGGCAGAGAAATGTTTTATTTCAATCCTGAACTTGCAGCTGGAGATGGTACTTTTTCGATTATGCTTTATAACATTGGATACACATCATTCAATATTATATTATAATAATATAATACTAAATATATCATATAATATTATGATATTAGATATATATGATAAATGCAGGTATAAAATTAATTCCGTTACATATTTAGGCATTGACGATGGAGACGAAGCAATATCTAGTTATGTTCGCGAGGACGATGAGACTGAAGAAAAAGTTGAATACAGAGAACTTGATATGGATAGGCTTGCATTCGAAGCTAGTGAAATTGATACTTCTGGAATAACTGTTGCTCAAGAAGACCGATTGAAAAATAATATTGAAACAAATAATGAAAATTTGACAGGTATACATAAAATTTACTGCTTAAAAATGTTCCATCTCGAGTATGCTGATATTAATAAATCATTTCTTGACAGTAACTGTTGGCGAAGGAGCTGCTGCACTAGCAATTAATGAGAACCTATTTAAAGAAGAGGATTTAGAAGGCTTAGAGGAGGAATTAGATGATTTAGATTTAGAAGAGTGATTCAAATATTTTGTTTAAATTCTTCCTTTACTCAGTGTCTTCGTTTATCTGTAATTTTAATATACATGCATTGTTAGTATATTATATATACGTACACTCACTAGTTCCAAGTGTACCATCTTGTATATTATTATTTACATTTTGTATTCATTCTGTACATGTAAAGAGCTGGTCTCATGCAAATTACGCAAACTGGAAATTAATGTATTTCAATGTAATTATGATCTTTTAACTTTTTTGATTAAATATGTAGTTCAATTCTTTTTCAAAGGATCATTATTTGAGAGCTTGTTTGTTAAATCATTTTTATTGATATTGAAAGAAATCATTTAAATTTTGCAAATAAAATTAAAATTTAATACAGGAACGAGACTAGCGAAAAGAATGAATCATTTCCTTAAAAAATATTTACAACAAATCGCCGTTAGTAATGATAGAAATATTTATCGGTCGTACTACAGATGATGATAAAATTCTTTTACTTATGTATATTGTAACAAGTACACAAATTTCACAAAAACTGAACGAAATTTATTTAATACATAGATTACAAATCTGTACAGTCTGTAATTTCAATATCTTTTGCAAGACGTTGTGATACAATGCGTCGAGATGCACGATAGTCGTAGAATTCTATATCTGGATGCTTTTCTAATAAATATTTATATGCACTGACAAGTTTATCGAAATCTTCTACCGTCAGTTGTACTGGTCTTAGCTGTGGATCCAAGTCAGCAAGTTTATACATTGTTTGTGCCATCTCCTTTCGATGCTCTAAAGGAAATAATGTTCTGAAAAGGCAATTGAAACTTTTAAAATCATATTAATACTCAAGCCTTGTTATATGTATGAAGTATATTTACTCAGCTCCACGTATGCTATATTTTTGACGATAATGAAAAATGTGCCGTATTACTTTCTCAAAAATATGAAATTCGTGTCTTGTTCGTGGGACACTCAAGGGGACAAATGTTACAACACCAACATCAACATCTGGTTTAGGAACAAAGGCCGAGCCTATTTTCAAAGAATAAACATGAAATAAATTTTATGAATAACAAGAGATCAAAATAGTGTCAAGTAAAAATCGTATAATATACCTGGTATAATGAAATGCAATATCGGATACGTCCAAGCTTGTGCCATTACAGATAATCTGCATCTTTGTATATTTAATGGTTCAGCCACTAGACGTTCAGCAACTTCCTTTTGAAACGTTAGTGTCATTCTTGTTCTGCCAAATTCCCAGGCTCCCTTTTTTTCACTAATTGCATGCAGCCACTTTATTATGAGTGGTGTCGACACATTGAAAGGTAAATTACCAATCAACTTGATTTGAGGTGACCTGTCTGTCCAAGCTTTTATTTCACTTTTAGGAAACAGATTACTCATGTTTACTTTCAAAATATCGTCAAAAATAATTTGCATCTCCCCATTAATTGATGCAAAGGCGTCTGCCAACATGTCTAACGTACTTTCAAATCTCATATCCTTCTCTACAACAATTAGTTTTTTTGGTTGCCGTTTCAAGATGGATCGTGTCAATCCACCCGGACCAGGACCAATTTCTAACACATACGAGTCAGTGAGATTTCCCGTTTTTCTAATTATTTTATCTGTCAAGTTTGTATCCAAGATGAAATTCTGAGCAAGTTGTTTCATAGCTTTCAACTTGTATATCTTTAATATATCTCGTAGACTTGGTAAAGGTGGTAGCCTTAGAACAGACATGACTATTCTCTTATTTATATTTTAAAAATGAAAGCAATTTGATATAGTTTATTTATATATCATATAATAAATTAGCAATAGTTTTCTACTATGTTGCTAATATAATTATATATACGAGTTAATGGTAAAAATAACTTTGAACCATATATAATATTTTCACCTAATCCTTTTTCTCAATTACTTTTTCAGGTTCATTCAAATCATCCAAGAAAGTTTCTTGCTTTACAGCATTAATCGTGTATACATAAATACCTATTGCTAAAGCACCTAAAGACAAGCCTGCTATAGCACACCTCTTACGAGTGTTTTTATATTTCAATGCTCTTTCAATAGCTATTTGTTCTGCTTGTTTCATATAAATTAAATCACTATATTTTAATCTACTTTTATCTCTTGGAAGATCCAATTTTTGCATAAATTCACTGTTTCTTTCATCTGTAAATAAATTAATTTCAGTAAACAGATAGTTTATAAAAGCATACCATTTGATTTATATTAATCTTGCCATTCACCAGATAGCATCTTCTGAAATGATTCTTTCAAGTAATTTTGCTAGTTGGTTCTTGTCTTCAATTATCCTAGTATCCTATTCTTATCCCTGTTCGAAATAATTGTTACATAAATATATAATACAAAATATCTAATGTCGTCAGTTACACAATACTAATAATTTTACTATACGAATGCAGTATGTATACAACATGTACGTTTTATATTGGGTAATTCATTTTAATCAAGAAAACTTGTAATTTTCATGTCACATGCATTACGATTTGCTATTGCGATTAGGTTATACAGGAATGCTAAATTTGATTCAAGGATATGCAAAGTCACATATGAATTAAAATATGCAAAATCCGATATTATTTTGTATTTCGTCTAATTTAAACAATGAGTTTTATGATACGTACAGTGCGTAATGTATCAGTAATACACGCATTTACCTTTAAAACTTCAGCAACAAGGTAAGAGCGGTAAGACTAAAATTAGGTCATCAGTAGGTTATTCTCGATCTCAGTTTCGATTACTCGAATGCGCTGCTCGGATTTGAAGCAGGCTCTTGGCGGGCTATTGCCTTTTTTAAATGTGGGAATAGTGGAAATGCAAAACAAATTAATGTTTAACATATCTTAAGGTAAAGTCTATCTACAGTATCTACACTATACGTACGTCGTACGACGTACAGCGAAACAATTGTTGTAGTTCTTAGAACAGGGTAGAGGGAAGAGCATTTAAAGACAGGGCGCCTCAGGAGGCCACATCTGACACGATTCTGAATTTAGATTTAGAATTGGTAATAAGGGTCATTGATGACATTGAACTTAAACAAACGCATATCGTAATTTTTATGAAGTGAAATAATGTTTTTGCTTCTCTTCGAATAACTTTGCACGCGCACAAAAGAGTTGTAAAAGGATAAACCTTGAACAATTCTGTGACTCACTTTTGTGCGGTCACTTTAATGGCCTGGCGCACTGGCCTGGGCCCCATGAAAATCTTGGAAAACCCCGAACCCCCGTGAAGCCCTATCCTCCACTGATCACTTGACTTACGTACTTTACTAATAGTCCGGGAGGCAGCGACAGAAATTTGCGGGCGAAACCGACAAGCTTCATTTTAATATTTCTAACTGCTTATATAATATCAAACAATATTGTAAGCGTCTCCCATCACACCGTTACAACGGAGAGTGACAGGAGAGTTATAATTACAGCTAGAAATCAATTTAAAAAATTTATAAAGTCGAANTATGGCCTGGCGCACTGGCCTGGGGCCCATGAAAATCTTGGAAAACCCCGAACCCCCGTGAAGCCCTATCCTCCCTTGATCACTTGACTTACGTACTTTACTAATAGTCCGGGAGGCAGCGACAGAAATTTGCGGGCGAAACCGACAAGCTTCATTTTAATATTTCTAACTGCTTATATAATATCAAACAATATTGTAAGCGTCTCCCATCACACCGTTACAACGGAGAGTGACAGGAGAGTTATAATTACAGCTAGAAATCAATTTAAAAAATTTATAAAGTCGAACCTAAGACTTTTTGTAATTATTAATTGAACAATTAGAAGTGCAGAAAAAATAGTCTTCCATATTAAATCTACAACGTAATACGTCTTCCACCCACACAAATATTGCAAAAAATGGATAAAAAAATTAAAAGCGCCAAAGCTGAAATTCGTTTTAATATTAGTCTTTATGATAAAAAGGAGAAAAATGATAATCTTCCAGTTATTAGATACAACGAAGGTCGTCTTCCAAGCAGTTGAAGATACAGCGCAGCGTTCGACACGGCGCTATACCGCTGTATCCTCATCTGCTGGAAGACGCGCGCGATCTTAGTTGTTTCAAAAAAATTTAATTTTATCTAAAGTATATATAGATAATATACATATGTATAACTCTCCTATTACTGCCCATTGTACAACTTTGATGAAAAACGCTTATATCCGGGCTATACATATATTATACATACGTGTAGTTAATATTAGAAAAATAATGGAATTTAGCTCTGATGGGTCATTGATTTCTGTAGTTGCCTCCCGGACTATAAACCCAATCAAGGACTTTACTCCCTTATTGAATGTAACATATTGCATTCAGTAAAATTTGACTTGTTACATCAAAATCTTTTTGTCATTGTTGGGTTACGTTACGGCGAGGCGCAAGTTAGACACTTACCACCATAGAGATAATATTGTATATACATATGGGGGAGAGACGACAGCCGTGAAAGTGGTAAGGCATTAGAAAGAGACTGGACTCGCGGCCCTCCACGTGTAGTATTTCTATGGGTATGAAGCGACTGTGGCAAGCATATAGAGATAAGATAATACGTATATGTAGAGTAGGTGCACCATGCAAATGGCATATGTATAGAAAAAGAGGAAAGAGTCACGGTATTGACGCTATCTCACTTGAATCCAAGCCATTCAAGAGAGAAAGTACCGCTACCTAATTCATCTTTTTTTTTCTCTTTCTAATGCCTTACCGCTTACCAATTTCACGGCTATCTTCCCTTCTCTATTTCATGCCCCCGTAACCTTAGACCACCCCGTAACGGCACTATTAGTGAGAAGAGCGTAGATCAAGTCCATGGAGGTCCAAGTCAGGTCCATGGAGAAGAGAAAGTCTCCCTACTTTTCGATGTACGCTAATCCCAGTGACTGGCTAATCTATATAGGCTGTGACATCAGCTACCGAGGGCGTGGACCTACACTCAAGCGGTCCCCACCTAAGCTCGCGTGCACTCGCCATTTCATGGCATCCGCGAGATACCTTACACCGCCCATGTCTGGCAGACATATCTCAAAGAAAATTATTATTACTATTATTCTTTGTTCATAGTCCACGTCTTTCGACTTCGAACGACCTTCCGGTTTTACTATTTTGACACTATATTCTACATTACACTCTTCTTTCAACTTACTTTGTGTAATACACTCTTTCTCGTTCAGTTTCGCATTTCTTTCTCTTTCATTTATTTTTCACGATCCTCATGCTCCGTCGTGTGTATTCTCGCTGTATTCATTCACTTACATAATCTCGTACCATATACATATTTGCATAACGAATCCGCTGGGATTCAAATGAAAGGGAAGACGGTACAATGATTCGGAAACGACTCCCGTCCGCGGATTTCAAATATCTCGAAAAATGCCGAAGTTGACTATCTTTTCATTGCGGTACAAACGAATCCGCGGGGATACAAACGAAAGGGAAGGCGGTACAAACGGGAACGGGATGCTTAATCGAATGACCTTTGGTAAATTGCGATATTTTAAAATTGGGTGCTAGCTATTTTTCACTCTTCCTGTAATTTTTACCCCTTAAGGGTACAAACCGAGTACAATCGAATTCATAGTAGTTTTAATTGTTTACTTAAAGTCGAATGCCAGCTTTACATATGTATATGTATAAAATTAATCTCGGCTTTTAATGCTCGTAAATAAACTTTCTTTTTTAAATGTATATAAAAATCGTAGTTTTTCAATTGACTTCACTTCACGCACGAATTTTACGCACGACCGTGCAACAAATATACATATATTAACACTTTGCGGACGACGACTTTTTTGGCCGGGTGAGATAACAGGACGAGGCGATTTTCATAGATATGTCGATTGTCTTACAATAAAATGATCTTATGTACAAATTATCTTACAAAAACGTTATATTTTGATAGTTTATCTATATTTACACCTTTAACAATATGTAATTTGTAAAAATTATGATCTGTATTTTAGTTTCGTGTGATAATTTATAAAACATTGACCAAGATATGCATTCTTGGCTTATCTAGACATGCAGTAATAGCAGAGGTAATATAATAGGTTGTCGCATGTCTTCCACCTGGCTTGTTTCGACTAGAATGAATTTTACACAACGCTTCTTTGTTTACAAATTTATTTAGTATATTTTGATATACGATTGAAAGTAGTCAACTTTATAGGAGCTTTGCGTTTATTAGCCGAATTTTGTCAGAATTGGAGGTCGATCTTGAAGCTCGATCTCGCGGTTGTCAAAAGTCAACTCTCAATTGGTTTTCCAAAATGTGTGCAAGTGGTTGTTCGTTTCTCTGCCTTTTTACAATATAAATATTCTATTTGATTTATATTTATTTAAATACTATAATATCTGAACATGATTTTTTCGAGTTAATTTATATATACTATTTTCAATTATAATCTCATCTGCAACTTGTAAATATAAAGTTGACTACTTTCAGTCGTATATCAAGATCACATCAAGATATAGTAAATAAATTTGCACTGATGTGTAAATTTGTAAAACAAGGGTATATACGCGGCGCAGTACCCGCAGGCATGCTGCCACCTGACGGCTTAACTTGCCTTCGGGGCGCTACCGCACCGTTTGATGGACCCACCGAGGAGAATGAACCTAAACCTAAACATAACATGTGTTATCGGTGGAGGAGAGTGATACTCAAATTCGTACTCCCTTCTCTTATTACCATTTCTCTCCTCAAAATACATGTACAATTCGGATTTTCGCCATTAGAGGCGGTAGCTTGCAATAGTCAGAAATCGGCATGCGTCAGGAGACGCCATGTTTATACTGTAGGTGGTTTAGTGCATGTTTGGTCGTGTGCGGGTATAGGTTGTCCATTATTTTCAAGTAATAACGTTTAACTATTTATTTACGCGATATATCGCGATACACAATATCTTGTGCAAGAAACCGTGTTGCAACGGATGATTAATTATTGTCCATAATACGCAAATAATTTGGCAAACGCTAGAACGATCTATGACTTATGAACCTACGTTTNTTTAATTTATATATACTATTTTCAATTATAATCTCATCTGCAACTTGTAAATATAAAGTTGACTACTTTCAGTCGTATATCAAGATATAGTAAATAAATTTGCACTGATGTGTAAATTTGTAAAACAACCCAGTAAACACAAACGTCTTTTGGGTGACTTAAAGCTATCATTTTGACTGCTTTTGGATGAAAAGTGATCTTATAGAAAACATCAAGAGTACTTGGTGTTTACTGGGAAGGAACAAATACGCGGCGCGGTACCCGCAAGCATGCTGCCACCTGACGGCTTAACTTGCCTTCGGGGCGCTACCGCACCGTTTGATGGACCCACCGAGGAGAATAAACCTAAACCTAAACATAACATGTGTTATCGGTGGAGGAGAGTGATGCCACCGAGGAGATAGATATCTCTCCTCGGTGGTGATGCTCAAATTCGTACCATTTCTCTCCTCAAAATACATGTACAATTCGGATTTTCGCCATTAGAGGCGGTAGCTTGCAATAGTCAGAAATCGGCATGCGTCAGGAGACGCCATGTTTATACTGTAGGTGGTTTAGTGCATGTTTGGTCGTGTGCGGGTATAGGTTGTCCATTATTTTCAAGTAATAACGTTTAACTATTTATTTACGCGATATATCGCGATACACAATATCTTGTGCAAGAAACCGTGTTGCAACGGATGATTAATTATTGTCCATAATACGCAAATAATTTGGCAAACGCTAGAACGATCTATGACTTATGAACCTACGTTTCTCCGGAGTTTCTCGTTTGCTACCTCATAAATTGTTTACTTGTTGCACCACGCTGCTTTGCGATTAAGCAGAGCCTCGTAAAACGTGCCACTCGCGCTAGGAGTACAATTTCCTTTTCAGGAATCGTCCGCGGCATCGGATGGACGTGATGCATCTTTTGTAGAAGCATTTGCGTGTTTTATAACCTGACAACGCGTACCGAGTTTTTCTTTCTTTATCATGTTACCACGTCTTTGACAAAGTGTATTAAGTGGTAAGCTATAAGCCCGCGATGCTTCTACGGTTTTGTGTCCCTTGTATGCACGTGCTCCCGTACGATGGTGAAAAATATCTAGCAATTATGTTGATTTATTAGACGTTCGCATATTTTGTGAAAATAATAATTATTTTTATACAATTAAACGTAAAAAAATATTTTTATTTCTTCTGTGTACTATACTTTGTTTGCTTTCACTTAAAATTTTCTTGCTATTTCAATTATGTTTTCGTGCATGTTTGTTTTCTTTTTTTACTACTCGTACTATGAACGTATGAAATGTCTAGAACTTTGAACGTAGTAAGCATTTATGATAGCTGATGTATCAATCTTCATAAAATACAAACATAAACATGGGATTTCTGTGGTTAAGAACATGTACTTGTTTATATAATTTCAATGANCTGTTTTCGTGCATGTTTGTTTTCTTTTTTTACTACTCTGTGGGATGTATTATGAACGTATGAAATGTCTAGAACTTTGAACGTAGTAAGCATTCATGATAGCTGATGTATCAATCTTCATAAAATATAAACATAAATATGGGATTTCTGTGGTTAAGAACATGTACTTGTTTATATAATTTCAATGATACAAGTTATTTATTCATATCTAACATCATTTTAATTATTCTTTTTCCTTGTCAATGTTCATCAGTTCTCTGACTAGATAAATTTCTGTTATTCTAACAGTGTTTATATACAATGTTGTAATGACATTCAATCTTTATGTAATTAAACTTAAATGGACCTTTTAGACATAAGAATTTGTTTACAATAAATGGAATTATATATTACTAATTATAATGTTTCAGGCTTCTAACAACGCTTGACCAACAAGTTTCAACATGTGGTCTTCTCAGAGTAATAACAATACGAATTCTAATTCTAATGCCAATGCCAATTCTTCATCAAGAGATGATAGAAATCTGCGAACACTAGGCATGACTTCTGCTATTAGCATTGCAGAACCAAAGCCAAGCGATCTTACTAGAACGAATGAGTTGAAAGAGGCGCTAAAGCCATATAATGTTTTTGAGTCAGAAGAAGAGTTAAATCACAGAATGGAGATCTTAAGGTATTTTCTTATGAACATTAAGAATTATGCACTGCTAACCATGTGTCCTTCTTTCATTAGTAAGTTGAATACACTCGTCAAACAATGGATAAGGAACGTCAGTGTTGCCAGGAACATGCCACCAAATGTAGCTGACCAAGTGGGCGGTAAAATATACACTTTCGGCTCATACAGGTTAGGGGTGCACCATAAAGGTGCTGATATTGATGCACTATGTGTTGCACCACGTCACATCTCTAGGACGGATTATTTTACGTCCTTTTTCGAACTATTAAAAGGCCAGAAAGAAGTCACCGATTTAAGGGTATGTATCTTAGTCATCAACAAGTAGAAATAATAAGTCTCTTGTTTAATTTGAATTGTTTTCAAGTAGCTCTCAGACAGTAAATACGGCACTTTATATTTAGAATCATCAACTAATTAAATAATAAGTCTTTATATAAACTCATTAAATGTGTCTCATAGAGTATCTACTCAATGAACTCGAATGTTTCGCATTTATTTAATTATTGTTTTTTTAATATCTTTTAGGCAGTGGAGGAGGCGTTTGTGCCCGTTATAAAGATGAATTTTGATGGTATCGAAATCGATATGTTGTTTGCGAAACTGGCACTGAAAGAGATCCCTGATTCAATGGTTAGTAATTTATAATGACATATTTTTACCTCGCCTAGTAGATATAATAATGTTTGTTCTCATCAAATTCTTGCTTTGAGTCAACGTACATTCGCAATGTATATGTATATGTCATGAAGTTTGAGCGTTTGCTTTCTATACGTTTTATGTAGATTTAACATTTCTAAAGTTTGTCGTACTAAATACACTTTGCGAGAATTTATTAATCAGACGATATTAACGCGTGGTTTATACATTACTCTTATTCTTTTTCCTGATTATACATATAACAATTGTTTCATGTACATAACAATTTTTTTTCAGGATCTTAGGGACGATATACTCCTTAAAAATCTGGATCAAAAGTGCGTAAGAAGTTTGAATGGCTGCAGAGTAACGGACGAAATTTTACGTTTAGTACCGAATATAGAAAATTTTAGATTGGCTCTTAGGGTCATTAAACTATGGGCCAAACGTAAGACAACAATTTACTTTCTGACTTTCACATTCTGTAAATCTAAAGTATAAAAGATGTATCTTCTTATTTGTTCTCGTTTTCTTGTTTAGGAAATGGCATATATAGTAACGTACTAGGATATTTGGGAGGTGTGTCTTGGGCAATGTTAGTTGCAAGAACATGTCAACTTTACCCTAATGCTGTCGCAGCGACATTAATAGAAAAATTCTTTCTGGTATTCTCGCAATGGAAGTGGCCACAACCAGTGCTTTTAAAGCAACCTGAAAATTGTAACTTGGGTTTCCCCGTTTGGGATCCAAGAGTAAGTATATGTTTGTCTACTGATTTTTCATGTCGCGCTTGTCAATGTTACAGTTTCCTAAATCAGTATTTTTCTTTTAACAGATAAATATAGCAGACAGGTATCATTTGATGCCCATCATTACACCAGCCTATCCTCAACAAAATTCAACATTCAACGTATCTGCGTCGACGAGAACTATTATGCAAGAAGCATTCGGAACTGGATTATCCATAACTGAAGAAATTATTATGGGTAAAGCAACGTGGGACAAACTTTTTGAACCTCCGAACTTCTTCGGAAAATACAAGCATTACATCGTTTTATTAGCCAGAAGTATGTCTGCGGTAGACCAACTGGAATGGTGTGGGCTTGTAGAATCAAAAATTCGGCATTTAATAGGTAAGTTATTGAATGTACTAAATGTATTCGATTAAATTGTATGGATATGATAAAAAATACTGATAAGCGTGAATTAATCACTACTACAACGTGCAAGATGTGGTTAAATTTTAAATACGATTTCATTATTACATCTGCTATTCTTTATGATTTGTATAACATCTAGTAAAGTTATAATTCACGTTAAAGGTATTCAAGAGAGATACTAACAAGATCATTGAGTGCTCTTGTTATTTATCATATCATATTGTTTTGTTTTAGTTAAATGATGTAGATTAAAACAGCTTACTTTTATTGCACTGTAAATTTTTAGAGTCGTCTGCATACGTTCGTAAATTATAATTGAATGTATCTTTCGTAGCCGTAAGTGACAGTTTCGAATCAGTAAGCTGTACAAGTTTCTGTTTTAATCTGTGTCTATTCGAATCATGATACTTAAACTTTGAACGTTTATTTTTATTGATGTGGCAATTCTTAAAATCCATTTCTCTTAAAAACAGGTACATTAGAACGTAATCAACATATTAAATTAGCGCATATAAATCCGGAAGCGTTCCCACCGCTCAAACCGGAAGAAGATTACACTTGCTCGATGTGGTTCATTGGCTTGTTATTCGCCAAAAGCGAAAATTTGAACGTCGATTTGACATACGATATTAAAACCTTCGTGGATTCAAGTGAGTATCATATATTATTTGAAAGCTTTTTAATGTAAAAGCTTCAGTTGATTAAATTTTAACGTGGACTTTAATACGCAATTACAATATCACATTATAGTTCTGAGACAAGCGGAACAACTGAATATGTTGAAAGAAGGCATGTGGATTGAAGCGAAGCACGTCAAGAAGAAGGACTTACATAATTACGTATCTCCCAGTTTGCTCAAACGAGAGAGAAAGGTGTGCATCATCTCGCTGCTGTTTTAATATTTGTACTTTAAGGACAAGTATCAATTAACAATTTATTGTTACATAGGTATCTGCAAACATCCATAAAAACGGAAATATTGCTGGAAATGGTAACAGCGGAAATATTTCACCACGGAGTCAAGATGCACCAACTCGAAAGAGGCCATCTGATTCAACTCCGGATCCGTGCGGAAAAAAGCAAAAAGTTAACGATGCTGAACAACCAGTGACACAGGTGCGTAATATGCAAACAGTAATGAATAATCAAATAACAGAATGCTGAAAGGAAAATGAATTACAAATAATTAATAATATTTCTAGGGAGAGGACGGGTCAATAGTCGTTCAGTCCTGTGGAGAAGACAGCAATTCCGGATTTAGTTTGCATGAATACAAACAAACGATAACAGCTGCAAAGGATGTAAGAAATTGTACATATAATGAACAATAATCACCATAGTCCAAAATTAGGTAATAACACATATAAGAATAGAGCATAGTAAATCAATTTTGGATTCATTGGAGAGAAAATGATCTTTTAACAAATATTGGCGGTAAGAAGCGGAGATTCATAGTAGCGATATATTTTGCCTTTAACGTACCGCTTCTTTTCCTGATTTTAGTATGCCCTGAAATCTCGGTATTACTCGGTACTTTAATTTTTCTTTTTGCTTGATATGTTTCAGGAGGTGCCTACTGGTGCATCTACAGTAGCACAGGAAGGATATGTTTGCACTTGACCACTACAGGATTACTACCTCACGTCGATCCACAGATGCTCGTCTCGGCCATCTAGGCTGTAATCACTTCTCATGCAACCATCCACTGCCCACTGTAAGTCCCCCGTTTCGTAAAAACAAAACAGCGTCATATGTTCAAGAGAGTTACCCGTTGGATTGCTGCACGACTGTGCAATAGATGCTCTGATTTTAGTATTTATGAGCAACATCAACAGTCAATGGATGCAGTTATGCTACAAAACCAACGTTTGTGCCAGTGTCTGTGATGTTATCATTGTCATTGACTTTTTAAATCAGATACCGCTCTAACAACTTGGGAGATACGACATCGACAGTCTAGAAGTAATAGAATTTAAAAACCACCACGTCGTATCTCGAAAGATTCATAATTTTATTTTTATATTTCATTTTGTATATATCGCTTATGATAATTTTTATCTACAAAATTATTAAAAAAAGAAAAAAAAAGAAAATAGATAAAAAGAGGGAAGAGGAGGGTAGATGAAACAGACACGTTAGCCGGCCTGGAGAATGTATCGTTATATTAGAATGTGAATACAGTACGGTATTTTGGTTATACGTTTGTATTAGAATAGTTTTCAGATAAATGAACAGTAAAAAAGGTGGGAAAAAATATTAATGTTTCGATATTAGCGACGATGGAACGTATTCTTGTATAAAACGCATTTCTTTAATGCATAAGTAGATACAAAAAAGTACGTTTAAGTTGTAAATATTTTGTGCAGCGTTTTGCTACTTTCGCCTTGATAGAAGTTACACAAAACAATCTGTCTGTTTAAGTTGTAATCGTAACATGGTATAGTGATTTACTCATTTATAGAAAGATATTTATAAATAATAAGACATGCGTTCATCATAGATAATGTTATTATCTATGTAAAACGGATGTCTTGAGAATTCTCAGTTGCTGAAACGAGCTCAATGTTCATGGAAACGATATTGATTAATTTTCGCATAGAGGATTCAAGTTTTTCTCGTTTCTTTTTAGTTTCTTTTTTTTAGCGTAACCATTTTGACAACAAACAAAAATCACCGGCACTGGCATAGGAAATTTGGATGTTTCATTTATAGAATAAATGGATTATCAAGTTAGGCATTATTGGTTGTTCGTCAGAAAATATCTCTAAATGAAACATCCGTATACAAGCCATTGACTATCTTTGTTGATCATCATCGTGTTACGTAAGAAAAGAGTTTCATGTGGAAAGCCAGTTTTTAGTTTTTATTCACAGAAAAACGAAGTTATAGCTTTAACAATGCAACACAGGACTGGCGTCTGGATTATTCAGATCATCTACATATCACCTGTTGGTGAGTTTTTTCAGGTGTTCTACTGCTTTCGGTCCCTCTTCACTTAAAAATTCTATCCTGTCATGTTTCTCCCGACTCTGCCTTTTTATCATACCACATTTTTCCTTAATTAATCATCATTGTGTTAAAGGCATGTCGGTTATTATAATGATGCATGAAGTATTTGATGTTCACTCTTTAATAATCATACGAATATAAATATCGATATGAACATTGAAACGCATAGTCTTATCATAGTCTGGAACCTAGTATTGGCAGAGTAACCATTTCATAAGTAAATACAATTATTTGTCTAGGTGTTAAGTTTACAAGTTTCTCTTGAAAATCTGTTTGATATGCGACTGAGACTTTTCACGATACTCTGCGAATATTGTAGTTATTTCTGTTCGGTGCTTAGGGACCATTTCATTTTCTGTAAATATTTGCGCTCCTGATGTAGCATATACTTTATTTTATATAAGTTTTCTTCGTTCGCAAAGTTTTATTTTGCGCCAATTGACCTGTACAATTGCCAAATTGTGACTTAGGAAACGATTTTTCTCTTCTTTCTTATTTCGTTATAATTAAATTAAACTCGTGTATGATGGATGAGCGTTATGTCAGCGTATTCGTACATTTATCGTTAATTTTATCAACTTACGATTCTTGTGATATGAACAAATTTCTATAGTGCGAACTAAAATGTATTGGTCGAATATACATCTAGAATTTTACACATCTACCCAGAGAGACTTTCAAACCTTGAATAATAATTTTTCTTACAGAAAGAAATTGATGATTCGTTATACTTTCAATCGTATAAAGAGAATATTATTATTTATTCTATTTTACACGTATGCACTTTACATATGGTTGCGTTTTGTTCTCGTAAAAAACTTCTTTCTTTTCTTTCTTCGACAAATTTAAAGATGACCTGATAATGTGCAATACGCGTAATTTTTTAAAAACGTTCGACTGAGTTTTTAGTCATTAGGAGTGTAAAACGTATTGGCTAATCGGAAAGACGAAAGTTGCGATTGTAAAAAGAATATTTTTGTTTGAGAAATACATGGTCTGTAAAATTAAGAGCATACATAGACTGCTGAGCTAAGTGTAAAAAGATTTAAAACTACATGTATAAGAAGCTCGACTTGTATTTTTCCCAACAAAATTGTATCTTTGATCGGAACTTTTCGTTTATTAATACACATATAGTTCTCTGTCTACACTATTTTCTTAAGTTTAGATGACATAGTAAAGGAAAATAGGAAAGATATTACCATTATTTTAATAGATAATTATCGTATCACATTAACAAATTTTACAAAAATATTTCAAAGTACGCGAATGTTTTTCAAATAGTCCAAACTTTCTCTATGACTGTCTTCGTTCGAATAACTCTCACATTTTTAACGGTTCTGCAGGAATTCTATATTTCTTATTCTACCTGAGTATTATATTATTCCTGAGTATGTGTATTAAAACGCTATGATTAAAAACGCTCTACTGTCATAATACAACTAATTTACCTATCCGTATAGTCGTATCATTAGTAAGCTGGTATTGTCATTGATATTGTTGTTATTATTATTATTATTATAATTTTTTAATATCGATTTAACGTATACGTAAACAACAGTTAAAGGCACATCATAAATGTCCGATGCTGCTTGCAAAACGGTATCTAAATAATTTGGATAGTGTATCTTGGATTGCTAGATCTGGACACTATTATTTCAAGCGAGTCAATGTATCATATAATTAGTGAACATCAAACACTATCCTTGCACAAAGTTAGAATAAGTCTAGAACAAATGGGTTGTTTCTTCGTTATTTGGAAAGAAACAATGAGATCCAGGCATTGTTCATTTGTGTATTCCTCTTTTTTAATTCGAGGCGTCAGACATGTCTATAACACACGTTTTCTCGACTCATACTCCAGAACGTTGTAACGGACGGACGATACGATGTTCTGGAGTCATATCGACGAGTAACAAAAACGTAAATCGTTTAAACGGAATGTAAACTAAGAAACGAAACGATAAACATCGTCCGTGACACACCTCCCTCTTGTACAATAAAAGCAAATAAAAAAACGAGAAAAACCAAAAAGTTGATAAAAATTTGCTGAAGGCGAGATCACTTATCGTTTAGGAACAAACATCACGGTAATTTCGAAGATTTCATGTCGCGATCTGCTTGTTGCGTCGAGCTTAGGAGTCGGTCGTTATCCTGTATTATAATCCCCTTTCGCTCTTTATCTTTAATCTCTCGAATAGAACGCGAAATCGAACGAAGCGTTTAATGGACACTCGCCACCGTTAATTACGACATGTGTACACACGCTCACGCATAAAGACACAAATGCTGAGAGAACACAGAATTTCGTACACGGTACACACGCGGCATACCCACACAAAACACACGCATATTCATATATTTACACACATGAAAGGACTGCGTGTACAGGCGCACGATTTTATATGGAACATAACTATTACGAGAGAGTAATCGCGAATGCATCTACGAAGTTGCGTGTCAATGTGTGAAAGCATGAATCATTTTGTCTGAATGAGTGAAGAATTAAACAAATAAACAGCATCAAATACATTACCATGTGTTTATATGCTTATACATCGAACACGGGTTGTATCACGATACACCGGGACACGGTCCTCTTCATAAAACGTCTTCATTTAGTCTTTTCTGTGCTCGTGCAAAGTGGAATGGATTTCATTCTTAGTCAAAAACAGGTCCCAAATTTATTTTCGCTCTCGTTTCACTGGGAAATTATAGACACTATAATGATTAATCAATCGTTTACGTACTAAGTGCTCATTCAGCACTTTTAATTTTTCTTGACATAATATGGGAACACGGATGCCAAGATATAAATTGCAAATAGTGTTAGTTTTGTCTTGCATAGTTTCTGATTCATAAATGAAATCTGGATAAATATTCGTTTCACATTATATAAATACAATACATATTTTCTTTAGAATAATTATGTAGATACACAGAGATATGTACGTCAGTAATTCATCCTGTCGCATTTTCCCTTAATTTTGCTTCTCAAAGAGTTTCCTTAAGATTCGACGTTAAGAATGCAGTCCATACCATCATGCACCAAGCGATCGAACGTCGTACTGTTTTACCGGTCCCGCGATCGTACGTTCGATTATGTGTACGAGTCATTATAAAAATCTGTAACCGCGTGGATAGATCGTTTCTCATTCTTTCTTTTCATCTCGGCTTTTTCGCCTGAGAACGATCAGCGTCGATTATCCACACCGTTGCTTAAGTTCCTGCCCCAGTAGATACGTAACGTACTTACGTATACACGTGGTCGCGAGACGACGCGCGTATATGGATTGCAGTGTGATGGACCGAGTGATCGGTGTATCGTGAAGGCCGTGTGTGCATTAGCTGTTACTCCACTCGTAGGATCGGGGTCGTTGTAAAGCGATAACAGACGACGCGACGGCAGGGTCCACGTGCTTCGACCTGGCAATAGGGAAGATTATTTACCACAGAGCACGACTTATGTGCATAATTTGTATCCCTCCACTACAGTTGTACATTTTTCTGTATCATTCTTGAATAAACCGAAATAAATTCTTTTAATTCCTTCAGCCAACATGCGTCGTGCTTGGCGACGATTAAATAGAATGACATGTAATAGACAAAGTTTCGCTGTCAAAAAGGATGGAACATTATCAGCGAAGGAAAAATTGTCATTCTATTTTGTCATCGTTGAAATGTTTTGATTTCCCTATTCCAATACCTATCCTTCAATAAATACCTGTTTGTTAACAGTGTAATATTTATTGTAACGTGAAGTAAATAGAACAACCGGTTTTTTCTATGCTTTTCTTAGTTAATGTATGAAATTAAGAGTTGATAATAGCAGTCATTTAAATAATACTCTTCAAGACAGATAGGTACGCCATCGATGCTTTTACTNGTTTTTATTCACAGAAAAACGAAGTTATAGCTTTAACAATGCAACACAGGACTGGCGTCTGGATTATTCAGATCATCTACATATCACCTGTTGGTGAGTTTTTTCAGGTGTTCTACTGCTTTCGGTCCCTCTTCACTTAAAAATTCTATCCTGTCATGTTTCTCCCGACTCTGCCTTTTTATCATACCACATTTTTCCTTAATTAATCATCATTGTGTTAAAGGCATGTCGGTTATTATAATGATGCATGAAGTATTTGATGTTCACTCTTTAATAATCATACGAATATAAATATCGATATGAACATTGAAACGCATAGTCTTATCATAGTCTGGAACCTAGTATTGGCAGAGTAACCATTTCATAAGTAAATACAATTATTTGTCTAGGTGTTAAGTTTACAAGTTTCTCTTGAAAATCTGTTTGATATGCGACTGAGACTTTTCACGATACTCTGCGAATATTGTAGTTATTTCTGTTCGGTGCTTAGGGACCATTTCATTTTCTGTAAATATTTGCGCTCCTGATGTAGCATATACTTTATTTTATATAAGTTTTCTTCGTTCGCAAAGTTTTATTTTGCGCCAATTGACCTGTACAATTGCCAAATTGTGACTTAGGAAACGATTTTTCTCTTCTTTCTTATTTCGTTATAATTAAATTAAACTCGTGTATGATGGATGAGCGTTATGTCAGCGTATTCGTACATTTATCGTTAATTTTATCAACTTACGATTCTTGTGATATGAACAAATTTCTATAGTGCGAACTAAAATGTATTGGTCGAATATACATCTAGAATTTTACACATCTACCCAGAGAGACTTTCAAACCTTGAATAATAATTTTTCTTACAGAAAGAAATTGATGATTCGTTATACTTTCAATCGTATAAAGAGAATATTATTATTTATTCTATTTTACACGTATGCACTTTACATATGGTTGCGTTTTGTTCTCGTAAAAAACTTCTTTCTTTTCTTTCTTCGACAAATTTAAAGATGACCTGATAATGTGCAATACGCGTAATTTTTTAAAAACGTTCGACTGAGTTTTTAGTCATTAGGAGTGTAAAACGTATTGGCTAATCGGAAAGACGAAAGTTGCGATTGTAAAAAGAATATTTTTGTTTGAGAAATACATGGTCTGTAAAATTAAGAGCATACATAGACTGCTGAGCTAAGTGTAAAAAGATTTAAAACTACATGTATAAGAAGCTCGACTTGTATTTTTCCCAACGAAATTGTATCTTTGATCGGAACTTTTCGTTTATTAATACACATATAGTTCTCTGTCTACACTATTTTCTTAAGTTTAGATGACATAGTAAAGGAAAATAGGAAAGATATTACCATTATTTTAATAGATAATTATCGTATCACATTAACAAATTTTACAAAAATATTTCAAAGTACGCGAATGTTTTTCAAATAGTCCAAACTTTCTCTATGACTGTCTTCGTTCGAATAACTCTCACATTTTTAACGGTTCTGCAGGAATTCTATATTTCTTATTCTACCTGAGTATTATATTATTCCTGAGTATGTGTATTAAAACGCTATGATTAAAAACGCTCTACTGTCATAATACAACTAATTTACCTATCCGTATAGTCGTATCATTAGTAAGCTGGTATTGTCATTGATATTGTTGTTATTATTATTATTATTATAATTTTTTAATATCGATTTAACGTATACGTAAACAACAGTTAAAGGCACATCATAAATGTCCGATGCTGCTTGCAAAACGGTATCTAAATAATTTGGATAGTGTATCTTGGATTGCTAGATCTGGACACTATTATTTCAAGCGAGTCAATGTATCATATAATTAGTGAACATCAAACACTATCCTTGCACAAAGTTAGAATAAGTCTAGAACAAATGGGTTGTTTCTTCGTTATTTGGAAAGAAACAATGAGATCCAGGCATTGTTCATTTGTGTATTCCTCTTTTTTAATTCGAGGCGTCAGACATGTCTATAACACACGTTTTCTCGACTCATACTCCAGAACGTTGTAACGGACGGACGATACGATGTTCTGGAGTCATATCGACGAGTAACAAAAACGTAAATCGTTTAAACGGAATGTAAACTAAGAAACGAAACGATAAACATCGTCCGTGACACACCTCCCTCTTGTACAATAAAAGCAAATAAAAAAACGAGAAAAACCAAAAAGTTGATAAAAATTTGCTGAAGGCGAGATCACTTATCGTTTAGGAACAAACATCACGGTAATTTCGAAGATTTCATGTCGCGATCTGCTTGTTGCGTCGAGCTTAGGAGTCGGTCGTTATCCTGTATTATAATCCCCTTTCGCTCTTTATCTTTAATCTCTCGAATAGAACGCGAAATCGAACGAAGCGTTTAATGGACACTCGCCACCGTTAATTACGACATGTGTACACACGCTCACGCATAAAGACACAAATGCTGAGAGAACACAGAATTTCGTACACGGTACACACGCGGCATACCCACACAGAACACACGCATATTCATATATTTACACACATGAAAGGACTGCGTGTACAGGCGCACGATTTTATATGGAACATAACTATTACGAGAGAGTAATCGCGAATGCATCTACGAAGTTGCGTGTCAATGTGTGAAAGCATGAATCATTTTGTCTGAATGAGTGAAGAATTAAACAAATAAACAGCATCAAATACATTACCATGTGTTTATATGCTTATACATCGAACACGGGTTGTATCACGATACACCGGGACACGGTCCTCTTCATAAAACGTCTTCATTTAGTCTTTTCTGTGCTCGTGCAAAGTGGAATGGATTTCATTCTTAGTCAAAAACAGGTCCCAAATTTATTTTCGCTCTCGTTTCACTGGGAAATTATAGACACTATAATGATTAATCAATCGTTTACGTACTAAGTGCTCATTCAGCACTTTTAATTTTTCTTGACATAATATGGGAACACGGATGCCAAGATATAAATTGCAAATAGTGTTAGTTTTGTCTTGCATAGTTTCTGATTCATAAATGAAATCTGGATAAATATTCGTTTCACATTATATAAATACAATACATATTTTCTTTAGAATAATTATGTAGATACACAGAGATATGTACGTCAGTAATTCATCCTGTCGCATTTTCCCTTAATTTTGCTTCTCAAAGAGTTTCCTTAAGATTCGACGTTAAGAATGCAGTCCATACCATCATGCACCAAGCGATCGAACGTCGTACTGTTTTACCGGTCCCGCGATCGTACGTTCGATTATGTGTACGAGTCATTATAAAAATCTGTAACCGCGTGGATAGATCGTTTCTCATTCTTTCTTTTCATCTCGGCTTTTTCGCCTGAGAACGATCAGCGTCGATTATCCACACCGTTGCTTAAGTTCCTGCCCCAGTAGATACGTAACGTACTTACGTATACACGTGGTCGCGAGACGACGCGCGTATATGGATTGCAGTGTGATGGACCGAGTGATCGGTGTATCGTGAAGGCCGTGTGTGCATTAGCTGTTACTCCACTCGTAGGATCGGGGTCGTTGTAAAGCGATAACAGACGACGCGACGGCAGGGTCCACGTGCTTCGACCTGGCAATAGGGAAGATTATTTACCACAGAGCACGACTTATGTGCATAATTTGTATCCCTCCACTACAGTTGTACATTTTTCTGTATCATTCTTGAATAAACCGAAATAAATTCTTTTAATTCCTTCAGCCAACATGCGTCGTGCTTGGCGACGATTAAATAGAATGACATGTAATAGACAAAGTTTCGCTGTCAAAAAGGATGGAACATTATCAGCGAAGGAAAAATTGTCATTCTATTTTGTCATCGTTGAAATGTTTTGATTTCCCTATTCCAATACCTATCCTTCAATAAATACCTGTTTGTTAACAGTGTAATATTTATTGTAACGTGAAGTAAATAGAACAACCGGTTTTTTCTATGCTTTTCTTAGTTAATGTATGAAATGAAGAGTTGATAATAGCAGTCATTTAAATAATACTCTTCAAGACAGATAGGTACGCCATCGATGCTTTTACTATCTGCGATAAAAGAAAAAGTATTAAAAAAAAGCGAATACGTATTCGCAAGTATTGCATGTAGTAATTTGGGGTAGGTGCTAGAGTAGACGTAGCCATCCCTGGAATGTGAATTAGCCTGTCGTTCAAAAATTATTGAAATATATAACATATCCAATAAAATCTTATTTTTATTTTATAAGAAACAAACTAATACTTAGGTCGAAATACAATATGCAGTGTAGTTACATGCACATGCAGGCATGGCTCGGTCTCTTCCAGCGAAAGATTTTAGCTACGCCTATACATATATTTAGTGAACAACTTACTGTGCCGAATGTTTCTAACGAAAATACGTAGAATTTGCCAGCCGTTAAGTATGATGGTTTCTGCGATCGAGCTATTATAAACGTTAAGGATCGCGTAAATTTTTCTGGCAATTCGTACCAATTCAGAAAGTAACAAGCCAACTGTATCTCACTGCTCTGTAAATGGACACAATTTAATCGTTTTAATCAAATTTTATTTAAGAATTCAACTCGAAAAATTAATTTGTAGGTCATATTATTTTTAAGGAATTATAACGTGATAATGATTTTAATAAATACATGATTCTCTCAAATATTTTTTTTATTATAATTACCTCGTTAATTAAGCACTCGCCCAAGAAGCAATAACAAAATGCCAGTAATATAACAGCGCAAGAATAAATTATAAAATGTACGGTATTCATATCCTCACCGGACTCAGATGTCTATAAAGTATTATTACACATATGTATTCTTGGTTAAATAATACGGTACTTGCAAGATTAAGTGCACCTCAAACCAGGATTTGGTCCTTCCACTATATAAAAATTCGTGACTCAAAGGATTAAGTAAATTATATTTTTAAATCAAAATCAGTGCAAAAAAAATATCACGAAATGTATTTTATTAATGTACGCAATCAAGGCATTACCGTGAGCAACTGAAAGACTACGATGCATAAAGAGAATATTAATCCTATGGTTTGTATAAACATTAAAGAACTAAACGTCTTCGCCAAAATCTCTGCCAATCTGGAATAGATTTCACGATTATCATCTAATGTCGTCAATTAAATACTTGAACTGTTTAAAACTTCATTCTACCGTGATTAGCTTCACTTTTTAATCTCACCGTAAAAGCTCGGTGTGCCGTTCAACGAGTATCCTCATTTCTGGATAATATATTTTCGAGTCTGTACTGATATTTTTAATCCGTTGGGCTAAGATCGAGAGCTGACTACAGAGATGAAATGTTAACGTCACCAGAAGACTGTCAGCACCGGTTGCACCGATTGTTAGCACTGTACTTATTGGTATCAAATAAATGCAGAACAATATATACATTCGCATCTCCGTCACTTCATAAATATTATTCACCTTCAGCGGTAATTCATAGGGAAGAGAACAGTTAATATATTCTGCGAATCAAGAAGTAATATTTTAACGAAGAATAAGTAGCTGCTCGATCCGTTTCAATTAGAATTAAACGAGTATACGCATAAATTATACTAATTGTAAGATAATAAAGGAAACGAATGCTACGCTTTGATAAAGAAAAATAGTGCTATCATTTTTCTTGATAATAGAGTACAGATATAATCTCATTATTTGTTTGAAGCAGCATAATTTTCACTTTAGACATTTCGTATTAAATACAATGCAAATTTGTATTTTTTTAAAATCAGATTAGATATTGAAAATTTATAGAAGTCGCGATTAAACAAAAATTGATCCTACTTATTTATCGTTACGTATGAAAAATGAATAAATACGAATAGCGTCGAGTACATAAATTTCTGTTTAGTTGACCAACGAATAAACGAGCGGAAAAAGAAACAGTGCGCAGTAAAATCCTCCGCACACGACGGGAC
Organism: Ceratina japonica; assembly: GCA_019453355.1. Lineage (NCBI taxonomy): Eukaryota > Metazoa > Arthropoda > Insecta > Hymenoptera > Apidae > Ceratina > Ceratina japonica. The sequence continues at coordinate 142,810 of SMSR01014352.1, forward strand.
TCGTAAAGCGTAACCGTTTGTGTGTACCATCGGGAAAGTAACTGTCACCTTGGAACACCATAAAGCTGCGTACGCGAAGGTAACTGTACAAGCGGTCACGTCGATACGAATATCGGATGCGTTTTCCGAATCCGGACGAATGAAGTCTGTATCAAGCGGTTGATTTATCTCGCCCGCGCATCCTCGAAGAGTTGACAGTATCAGTTAACTTAATAAAACCCTCATTTTTATCACCTTCTTCGTCCCGAAATACAATATTTTGTATTTCAGTCGAATATCAACGCATGAATTTAATGTTATTACGTTTCACGATTTTATCAAGCATACTTTTCTCCCTTCGAATTATAAGGCTTATTATAGCGTTTAAGGAGGTTCGTAAGTGAAACATGTAGATTAAAAAGATCCTGGAAACTATTTAAATTCAATGGCTAATGTGAAATGAATGTCCTGTTGAAATTTGGAGTCGATTTACAATCTAGTATTCGAGAGAAATCAATATAAAAAATGGCTTCTTATACACGCACTCTTATGGGAAAGGTCGACAAAGTTTATTTAAAAGTTATGTATCATATCGAAATACGATTAAAAAGTTAAAAAAACCATGCAATATAAAGCTAAGACAATATCTCAAAGTTTAAAAAAAAATTTGACTTCGTTTACAACACAGGTTATTCAATAATTCAATGATTAATAGATATTTCATCGCGATTGATCAGATTATAATTAACAAATGTGAGTGAAATTTAAACTTCAAGCCACTTCAAGTAGCTTGACGCGATGTTGCCGGATTTCTCTGTCATATTGTACGTCATTTTTCGGGAATATACTTTATTACATTTATATTTAAAATACATCTCATTAATTTCATTGTTACATAATTGTATTTTTCAATATTTTTACATTAATACAGACACATAAAATTTAATTTTGTTAATATGATTTTTCGTTTTTGAGAATCGGCACCACTTCCGAGCTCCTGTGTATAAGTATAGGCGTTCCATGCATGCCCCTCGCGAGATCTGACGAACCTCCTTAGTATTACGATCAATTTCTTATACGATTAGAGGTGCATTTTCAAAATTCATTATATACATTCATTGATAAATTATCCTGATTGACATCACCTCCGATCGATGAGACGATACGCAACCAAACTTACTCGACAAAAGACAGCCGATGATCGGCTTGGAATAAAACAACATGGGCACGAAAAATAAAGACAGAGCCGATGAAGTGGAGAACAACGTGGCTGCCACATTGTACCAGACAACCGTTTGCTTCTCTTCCGGTGATCTGTGCAATCCTTGATTCACGTCCCTCCTCACGGCCGTCAGCAACGGTAGAATCATATGCATGTTCATTCGAAACATCATGGCCTTCAGCACTATCAAGATGGTCGGGAACGATAGCGTGATGTTCTTCAGCGTCTTTTCAAGGTCGTGCATGTTCTGAAGCAGAGTCACGATCTCCAGCCAAGTGAAGATCACGATGTACGTAATGTAGATGAAAAATCGAACGTCCGACCGATTATCTGGCCACAGGCCGGATAAGCTCAAAAGACGTTTACTCCACGAGAGCACGTTCTCATCATAGAGTAGATCCACATACGTCGATATTAGCTTTCTCATCTTCGAAAGAACGTGGCAAGTTGACTCGAGCCTTTTCAAATTCAGTACTAATATAATTCTTACNTGGCCTTCAGCACTATCAAGATGGTCGGGAACGATAGCGTGATGTTCTTCAGCGTCTTTTCAAGGTCGTGCATGTTCTGAAGCAGAGTCACGATCTCCAGCCAAGTGAAGATCACGATGTACGTAATGTAGATGAAAAATCGAACGTCCGACCGATTATCTGGCCACAGGCCGGATAAGCTCAAAAGACGTTTACTCCACGAGAGCACGTTCTCATCATAGAGTAGATCCACATACGTCGATATTAGCTTTCTCATCTTCGAAAGAACGTGGCAAGTTGACTCGAGCCTTTTCAAATTCAGTACTAATATAATTCTTACTATGTTTGTTTTCTTAATATCAAAAGTATCGTAATTTGTAGCTGTTAATGAATAATAAAAATGACAGAGATTAGATTCCATCTAATTCCATCAGAATCTGATTTTCATCTTGAGACTGTGTTACTGCGTACGCAATTTGTACTGTTTATTCGATACATGCAGATTTACAAAGATTCTCATGTATTTGTAAAAAAAAACGATTATATATTTACTATATCTGTTTGGTCGTCACGTATATTCAGAGAAGGTTGTTGTTATTTTTCGACTGACGGTCGAACCTCGTATGTGCGACGTTGGGGAAAGAACTGACAAAAAGCGGACAACAGAAAAATTAAAGATTCTCGAGTACTCGTCNTGATTATATATTTAATATATCTGTTTGGTCGTCACGTATATTCAGAGAAGGTTGTTGTTATTTTTCGACTGACGGTCGAACCTCGTATGTGCGACGTTGGGGAAAGTACTGACAAAAAGCGGACAACAGAAAAATTAAAGATTCTCGAGTACTCGTCTTAGCGACAAGCTTGTCCGATCGATACTAATTCTCCTTTAATAGGTGATTACATATTCTCCGGTCGGTGTTGTCGCGAAGGCGCGTCACGCTATCGGCGCGAATTGTTCGTGATTGCTCGATCCCACTGGCTGCAATTTTCTGACAGACAACGAATTTGCATACGTTATCGAGTTTCACGTGTCTCGGAAGCTACGCTATGACGCCGCAAAGTTACATTAAAAAAAAAAACACATGATGGTGCAATTATTACTTTCCTCCGACGTTTATTAACAACTTCAGTTTTGCATTGAATGCTCGGCGGCCTAGAGCGCGATTATTTCCGTCGTTCTGAATTCGTTCGACGAATTTGAAGCGCTACGCATAGCACCATTTGGCCATTAAAAACTTCGGTCTTACGCTGAATACGCGAACTTCAGTCTTACACTGGACACGGTGGGTGGATTTATTTTCGCTGCACTTCGGGTCTGATGCATCCGAAGAATTTGCAGTTACGTTAGAAATACTGAATCGTATTTAAACTTTATCTAATACAAAAATTTTCGCAAAATATGTATCGAAAAGTGTGCACATAATATGTTGTTAAAATTAAATTCATCTACTGATTCGGTACACGTCAGGTGTGTGGTGAGTATTGATTTGAAAGAACCCGAAAATAATAGTTATAGAACCGATACAATATCCGTTTTGACGTACTGAAACGAAAGCCAATATAAACCAGGACCGAAATATCTAATAACAGTTATGACATGCTTTCGGTTCTCCGTGTCTGTTTTGATCAGAGCCGATGTATAACAATTCGGAATAGTTATTTTCACAATCTTTTCAATTCCTGTTTCATATTTCTTGTTGTTGTCAATTTATTTACGAAATGTAAGTATTTAGTAATCGTTACGTTATTCGTGCAATGAAATCGTCAAAGTTCTCTCAGCGAAAGATGTTTATCCAGAATATCAAGATCGCGCTGGTGAGAACAATCGATAGATGTAATTCGGAATAGAATAACGGGCGGCGAATCGGACAACGAGTCCTTATTCGAGGACGACGAAGAGCGCGTGTGCGTGGCGCCGGAGCTTGCGACGGAGCTAGCGAATGCAACCAGTGTCATGCAGTCATTGTACCGAGCGCACGTGGGAAACGCTGTTCAAGCAGGGGAAAACACGGAAATTGGTGAAAAAATAAAAGCATATAGAGGATTTCAAAGGTAGAAGTACAAAAGCAAACGCGATTCGAGATGAGGTACAAGCGTATCGGTATCATCGGCGCGGTTTTGATCACAATTTTGTGCCTCCTGTCGGGATTGATGTATTATTTTAATCAAGGTACGTGATTTCTCATTAAATCATTCATTAAAATACAATCATACCGTGCATCACTATATGATGGTTTTTCTTTTCTTCTTTTATGTTAAGCACTGTTTGTTTTTCATTTTCCTATTACTATTAACTGCGGAAATAATTTTTTATAATCTTTCCATGTTTCGTCATTTTTCTAAAACTCGCGTAGAATTTTAGAGCAATCGAAGCGGAGGTATTGCTACGATTTAATAATAAATACGATGAATAGAGATAGTTATAGCCAAACCAAAGCCAAAGATAAGATTATTTTTATCATTGTGGGTCGGAAAGTGTTAATATGTTGAATTGTAATAAAATTTTTATATTTGTCTATAAACACGTGTCATAATTTATAGGTTTTCAAAATGCTAATCAAGATATTGCATCAAAAATAATGATTTAATTACTTCAGGCTATTAAGTATCAAAACAAGTATCTAACGTATTGATGATAATTTAGTTGCACAATATTCAGATTAAATAATTTTTCAAGTGTCAACTGCGTGTATTAAAATATGGATTCTGCTTTGCTCATCTAGAATTGAATCTTTTAATAGCAGCGGTCATAAATATGAATAATGAGTCAGTCGTAGAAGATAGAGAATATAACTAGATGAAAATGAGGAAAGAAGTCAATAAATTAAATGATTATTAATCGTCCTAAGGCAGTAATATTCCTTGATCTGCAATCGGGTGATCAATTTTAAATTATTGGTTGTTTGTAATTTTTACGACTTGTTAATATATTTCTTATGCTCTCATGAATAATTATTATTCAACACGTACGTACATAAATTGATATATGACGTAAGAGTTTTAATTTTTATGATTCTAGACACTTGTCCTGTGGGAACGTTTCTTTGTCACAATACCTCTATTTGCCTGCCTCAGAGAAACTGGTGCGATCAAGAAGATCAATGTCCTTACGGAGACGATGAGATGTTTGAAAATTGCAGTTCGTCTCGTTATTATTACACTCACTTTGGCGAGGAACATGTTATACGGAAATTGTTACTTTAATTTATCGTTTGCTTGTTGTATTTTTTGCGCGTACATAACTTCGAAAAAGTCGAGAGGCCCGTTCTTTAAATGAAAACAAATTAAATTGAAAATTTAGTTACGTCGTTTGACGTTTTTATGCGCGCCTCTTTACACTGTATAAATAAATATAATACCGAACAGAGTGACGTAAAAAATATTATTTTGTATGCAGATGATTATCACGGCGCATTGGACTGGTTTCACAGTGACAGAGACTCCGAACCCGTAAGGGAGTTCGTTTGCGGTAATGCAATACGCGTAATTTATCGTACAACGGAACGCAATATCGAATAACAGAAATAAAAACGCGACGTTTAAAGTACAACACTCAATGAGTAAGATAAGAATTGCTAATTTACGGATTTTTTCCCCCTTTCGTAGATGCCACCGACATTCCAGTCGGATGCAAGTACGTGAAGTGTCGCGTGACTTGTCGGGAATATTCCGAAATTCCCCAGAATCTATCTCCTCAGACAACGTCTATGTACGAAGTTTAAATACTAATAATAGAACTCTGTGTATTCTTAATATTTATATCATCAGTCGACTTATTTCTAATTATGTCGATCGATTCTTTTAGAACTTTGTACGATTCTTCGATTGAACGTGTACGAATGGGTGCTTTCGCGCAATATTCAGAAATTCGGATACTGTAAGTTGTACATGCATTATTTTTATCTATTACTCTGCCTTTTTATTGATGATACAGAAATAGATGTCATGATAATATTTAGGTATTTAGACAATTCTGGTATACGTGCAATTGAGAAAGATGCTTTCGTAAATTTGAAAAAGCTCTTCTGGCTGTAAGTATAGATCTAAGAATAAGATCTGCTATTCTTCTATGAACAAATATTTAAAAATTTTTTATAATAAATATAATTGTGGCGAACAGAACNTCAATAAATTAAATGATTATTAATCGTCCTAAGGCAGTAATATTCCTTGATCTGCAATCGGGAGATCAATTTTAAATTATTGGTTGTTTGTAATTTTTACGACTTGTTAATATATTTCTTATGCTCTCATGAATAATTATTATTCAACACGTACGTACATAAATTGATATATGACGTAAGAGTTTTAATTTTTATGATTCCAGACACTTGTCCCGTGGGAACGTTTCTTTGTCACAATACCTCTATTTGCCTGCCTCAGAGAAACTGGTGCGATCAAGAAGATCAATGTCCTTACGGAGACGATGAGATGTTTGAAAATTGCAGTTCGTCTCGTTATTATTACACTCACTTTGGCGAGGAACATGTTATACGGAAATTGTTACTTTAATTTATCGTTTGCTTGTTGTATTTTTTGCGCGTACATAACTTCGAAAAAGTCGAGAGGCCCGTTCTTTAAATGAAAACAAATTAAATTGAAAATTTAGTTACGTCGTTTGACGTTTTTATGCGCGCCTCTTTACACTGTATAAATAAATATAATACCGAACAGAGTGACGTAAAAAATATTATTTTGTATGCAGATGATTATCACGGCGCATTGGACTGGTTTCACAGTGACAGAGACTCCGAACCCGTAAGGGAGTTCGTTTGCGGTAATGCAATACGCGTAATTTATCGTACAACGGAACGCAATATCGAATAACAGAAATAAAAACGCGACGTTTAAAGTACAACACTCAATGAGTAAGATAAGAATTGCTAATTTACGGATTTTTTCCCCCTTTCGTAGATGCCACCGACATTCCAGTCGGATGCAAGTACGTGAAGTGTCGCGTGACTTGTCGGGAATATTCCGAAATTCCCCAGAATCTATCTCCTCAGACAACGTCTATGTACGAAGTTTAAATACTAATAATAGAACTCTGTGTATTCTTAATATTTATATCATCAGTCGACTTATTTCTAATTATGTCGATCGATTCTTTTAGAACTTTGTACGATTCTTCGATTGAACGTGTACGAATGGGTGCTTTCGCGCAATATTCAGAAATTCGGATACTGTAAGTTGTACATGCATTATTTTTATCTATTACTCTGCCTTTTTATTGATGATACAGAAATAGATGTCATGATAATATTTAGGTATTTAGACAATTCTGGTATACGTGCAATTGAGAAAGATGCTTTCGTAAATTTGAAAAAGCTCTTCTGGCTGTAAGTATAGATCTAAGAATAAGATCTGCTATTCTTCTATGAACAAATATTTAAAAATTTTTTATAATAAATATAATTGTGGCGAACAGAACTCTGAATCACAATCAAATCAGCGAATTCCTTCCGGGACATTTTACGGGTTTAACTAACTTGGAATCTTTGAGAGCTAATAAAAACAAACTAATTGTAGCAGATTTCTCAGACTTTCGGGGAAGTGATGCTTTGAATTTTATGTGAGTTATTATAAATCATAATACCATTACGAATATAAATTCTTTTAGAGAATTAGACAAGTCCTACATTTAAACTCCGCTCTTCTAGAAATTTGAATGAAAATCAATTAACTTCAAAGACGTTGAGGTTGCCAGAATTGCCGGCGCTTAACGATATGTAAGTTAATTTATTGTTTCTGTGAAGGAGAGGCATTAAAGATCGTTTTAATACAGCCAGCTTTCAGATTATTGGACGAGAATAATTTCGAAACGATATCCGACACGTTGTTTGCTGGCTGTCCAGCATTAAAATCATTGTACGTACGTAAGTAAATATTCAACATAGAAGATTAATGCCTACGCATCTACATCCACATTGCCCATCCACATTTAGAAATTCATTTATTCTCATTGTCAATATGTGGCATAATAACACAATTCTATTATCAAAGTACATATTAGTGCAGCTAAACATAAAATCTCTCAAACTTGATCGTTTGTGATTGCCCGTTCTTCTTTTATCCATTTGCGTTCGTCATAAATGCATGAACTCCCACGATCGATAAAAATTAGCTTTAGAAATTACGATAATAATTATTGTCTTGAAAACATTTACTGATGAACTAGATTAAGGGGTTAAATCGTTTTTCTAACTGACTATAAACTAATAAGAAGTAATCTTCTCCAGGAGTATGCAAAGAAATAAAATAAAAACGATCGATGAGAAGACGTTTCGAAATTTGGAGCAGCTGGTCGAACTGTAAGTTTCGCGTTACTTTAATTCGTGGATGTGCATCCTACGTATGTAGCAAAGTAACAGAGTTATGTTCGCCTACGTTCTACATCATACGGCGTCGTGCGAAACAGACCTTTTTTCCCTTTCAGTAATTTGGCGTTCAACGAAATAACGACCGTCCCGCTGAATGTATTCCAGCCATTAAAAAATCTGACGAGACTGTAAGTATACGAGGCACCGATATCCACATAAATTGTAACGTTACACGTTTTAAGCTACGCGCGTGCTTGCAACATGTTTACCTGATATTTACCGTCGGACACACGGCGCGGCGTTAGAAAAGCAAACGAGAGGAACGTCACGTATGCCGGCGTTAAAACTTTTATTTATTACGCCGGCACGTACGAAAATAAGTCGAGTACGATTAGTTGTTTGTCATCATCGCGATTTCACGTAGAATCAAGGTTCACGTAGGACGGATTAATTGGCGATGCTTGAATTAAATAAATCTAATAGCTATTGTTGGTTACAGACAATTAGGCTACAACCCTCTCCACAATTTGCCGATGGCTGTATTAAATCCATTGACAACACTTTTATCTCTGTAAGTGTTGTTGATACATTTCTTATACAGTAATATATACAAGGAAATACAATGTATTCAAAGTAAATTATAACTTGTAATATTTCGTTTCGTTACTTATTTTATTGATAAAAATAGGAATGTGCATAAACATTTGTAATCTAACAACCATACATACATTCGAGGTTCGAGCAATGTGCAACAGTTATTCTTTATGGAGAAATACTAAAAAAATTCGGACTTTTGGCTTATTTTTAGTTTTGAAGAAAATCGAGTGTGAAAGTTCGCTGCGTTTCTGTACTTTTACGATCCTAGCATCCACTTGTCGT
>SMSR01014352.1:151880-181299 GCA_019453355.1 Ceratina japonica
TCAACGAAATAACGACCGTCCCGCTGAATGTATTCCAGCCATTAAAAAATCTGACGAGACTGTAAGTATACGAGGCACCGATATCCACATAAATTGTAACGTTACACGTTTTAAGCTACGCGCGTGCTTGCAACATGTTTACCTGATATTTACCGTCGGACACACGGCGCGGCGTTAGAAAAGCAAACGAGAGGAACGTCACGTATGCCGGCGTTAAAACTTTTATTTATTACGCCGGCACGTACGAAAATAAGTCGAGTACGATTAGTTGTTTGTCATCATCGCGATTTCACGTAGAATCAAGGTTCACGTAGGACGGATTAATTGGCGATGCTTGAATTAAATAAATCTAATAGCTATTGTTGGTTACAGACAATTAGGCTACAACCCTCTCCACAATTTGCCGATGGCTGTATTAAATCCATTGACAACACTTTTATCTCTGTAAGTGTTGTTGATACATTTCTTATACAGTAATATATACAAGGAAATACAATGTATTGAAAGTAAATTATAACTTGTAATATTTCGTTTTGTTACTTATTTTATTGATAAAAATAGGAATGTGCATAAACATTTGTAATCTAACAACCATACATACATTCGAGGTTCGAGCAATGTGCAACAGTTATTCTTTATGGAGAAATACTAAAAAAAATTCGGACTTTTGGCTTATTTTTAGTTTTGAAGAAAATCGAGTGTGAAAGTTCGCTGCGTTTCTCTACTTTTACGATCCTAGCATCCACTTGTCGTCCATCATGGCGATGAGTTANCTAACAACCATACATACATTCGAGGTTCGAGCAATGTGCAACAGTTATTCTTTATGGAGAAATACTAAAAAAAATTCGGACTTTTGGCTTATTTTTAGTTTTGAAGAAAATCGAGTGTGAAAGTTCGCTGCGTTTCTCTACTTTTACGATCCTAGCATCCACTTGTCGTCCATCATGGCGATGAGTTATATTAATTTTGTTTAATCTTATAATTAATAAAATAAAATCTTTTGTCATTAAAAATTTTCTTCAGTTTTCCTAAGGTAGTAGATATTCAAGTGTGTATAAACATGTACAATTATGTACACATATATGTATAGTGAGTCTTAGCGATTGACGAGTAGAGAAGTTCACCTGCAAGTTTTTATACTCCTGGTTGACTTGGATTTACTTGTTCTGTACACGTAGAATTTTTTCTTTATTCTTATACGATTGTGATTAATTTCATCGAAATTTTAGTGATTTGGAGGACATAAATTTGGATGTAGAGAAAAACGCGTTCGATGTGTTCCCGCAGTTGGACTTTGTGTAAGTAGATTCATCCTCGATTAGTCAGACACGAGTTAATTTTCTTTATAGATAAAATTCTGCTGATCATGTAAGATTTATTTTCGTCGCAAAGCATTATTTATTGCTTCTTATTGAATGAAATAAATGCTTTGGTGTATCAATGATAATTTTATCCGTTTATTTTAGATATTTTAAAAAGTTTCATTATTGCGCAACTTATGCACCGAAGGCAAGACGGTGTCGTCCTACCAGCGATGGTAATGTATAAAACTGGTTATTTTTGTACAATATTTACGATATACTGATAGATTTCTTGAAAAACTTGATATAACGTTAAAATAATATTGTTATTTAGTGTATTTTCGTTTTTGCTTAATTTCTTACGTAGGCGTTTCTTCGTTATCCCACTTACTTGATAAAACGCTGTTACGAGCTGCTGTTTGGGTAATTTCGTGTGTTACGTGTATGGGTAACTTACTCGTACTTTGGGGAAGATTCGCAGCTCATGATGAAAATCGTGTACTGACTATCATCATCAGAAATTTGGCAGGTAAGCTAGAACATTTAATAAGTTCATTTACATTACAATTATTAGTATTTTAAGACTGTCCTTTCTTAGTTTCTTTTACCTAAGCATACGCATGTATATAAAATTCTGTAAATAACAAGTATTCTCAAGGATAAATATTTTCGTTTGTTGGAAGCGCTACGAAAACTATATTTAGTTTCAATATCGTTCATCATAAATCGCTGAAGTAGGCTAATATTAAGATTCATCTAATCTTTATATAGTTTCCGATATGCTGATGGGAATATATCTATTTTTAATCGCTATGGTGGACATAATATTTCGTGATAATTACAATCAAATTGCCAGTTCGTGGATGTCCTCTTGGTACTGTACATTCGTAGGAGTTTTGGCAATGACGTCTCTGGAGGTATGTCTACATAATCATATTTTGCTTCAAAATTGTTTTTTTTTTTAGTTGATCGTTTGGTGTTTAATGAAGAATCGACAGGATCATAAAAATTTTAACTTTAATAATCTAAATATCGCATTTCAAAATTAGTATCGTATTTTAGAACGATATTAAACGTTAATTGCAATAATGCTTTTTAAAATTATTCACAGTATTTCAAAAACATCATCTTTAATCAAATTAATTTTCAGTAATCAATCCTGACTTCCTTAATTATGTTAAAGTCATACATTTTAATACTGCGTATAATATGTATTAGCCTTTCTGTCTATCACGACGGTTATTAAACCTCGGGGCATGTCATATACCTTTAAGTAAATTCAATCTGTCAAGGTTTCAGTATTGATCTTGTCATTCATGTCATTGGAACGATATATGCTAATCGTGGCACCACTAAAAGGTCACCGTACTACGACACCCCAGACGACATCCGCGTCAATGATGATTATTTGGATCATCGGAATTATCCTCGCACTTGTGCCAGGTTTGTCTTGCCATTTCTTATTCGTTCACGCGACATGACCGTTGCGCAATAGTACTTAATAACCCGTCAAGATATCCGCTTGCTTATTAACCCCCGGTTATAAATGATAATGTAATGTGATCCGTACAGGATTGATCGTACATCTATGCTATTTGTGAATTAATTAAATATCGTGATAATGTTTCTTTGATATCGTCCAGTTAGCACAGTGATCATGAGAAAATACATATACGTATAAATGGTATTTATCTTTGCGTGCCATTTGAATGTCAAAGCTAATTTTAGAGAATATATGAATTATCATTAATTAGATAGGTAGAAACGTATGTACAGTGAAATCATAGAAATGGACCAGTTTTCAACGATTGCACTAAGTCATCTGATAAAAAGATAGTTTTGAATAAATTTTATGCTCGTTGAACTTTGTCATGTAATATGAAATTTTAAATATTTATTTGCGTTCTGAAGGTTTTCGTGTGATACTTGCGTTCTAGTATTACTTAATACTTTAATTCATGATTTCACTGTACTTCTACCTATCGCCTGCAGTTTTTTTTGACTTGCTCACAATAGAAGACAATGTGTTTAACATTAAATTTGACTATACAGCGATTCATTGATCATAAACATAATCGAATCATGTATCCCATTGAATGATTTTAAATTATTTGTGACTGGTCTTAAAGTAATTCATTGGCGAAGAAGTACGAGATTTTACGGCGTAAATGGAATGTGTTTCCCCTTGCACATCGACGACCCGTATTTAATTGGATGGGAATATTCGGCTTTCATTTTCCTGGGATTAAATTTTACCGGGTAAGCAAAGGTGATCGTTAAAAATGGCGCAGTAAACTTTTTATTTATGCGTGACCCAAGTAACAATCGTAAAACTCTTAACGTTTGAGTCCTTTGAGTGTTTCAGGCTGATTACGATTGGTTACGTTTACGCGGGTATGTTCGTGAGCATTTGGAGAACGAGACACGCGTGTTCCCTGTCCGTCGGAGATTTCGAGTTCGCTCTGCGATTTTTCTTGATCGTACTAACGGACGCGGCGTGTTGGGCGCCGATTATTATCTTAAAAATTCGAGCTATGATGAAGTGTCCTATACCAGGTAAATTATCTACATTTCCATGGTTATCTAAAATTTGTTATTTGACTTCTGTTCACGTAATATGCGCATTTTTACAAGGAGTAATAAATTAATTAAGAATCTTTATTTTAGCCGATCTTCACGCCTGGGTCGTAGTATTCATATTACCAGTAAATAGTGCAGTCAATCCATTGTTGTACACATTTACCACGCCTAAATTTCGAGAGAGATTAAGCGATGGTTGGTTTGGAAAAATACGGAACTGCATAGCACGAAAACCTTCATCCGCAGGCATATTTATTTCTAATCCTCTTAATTAGATGATTAAAATTATTAAAATTGAGCTTAATTTTTGATAAACTTCTGTAACAGATTCTCAAATATCTACAACGAGGAGTAACAAAAATATAATATTGTCTTTGCCGAATGGAAAGAATTGTGGTAACAAGATTCCGCCCCTGCTTGGATTTAACACCGAGAAAGTGCAATCATCCGGACAAGATCGCATTTTATGAATTTTCTATCCTAAAATCACTCTGCTATTACGTACTCTTATGCAACGAGAATTACTTTACTTAAATGTAATAACGCTTTTATGCTATGAATTAACAACCGGAAATAATATCCACGTATTATCCGTTGCAATAGAATCTCAAAAGGTATAAATATGAGTCATAGATAACCTGCTGTTAAAATCCAAGTATGCATGCCTTGAAAGTGGAAATTATCTGTATAAAAAATAAAGCATGGTTATTCGAAACTCATGTAAAAATATATTTTACGTCTTTCTGTTAGTTAACTTCTGATAAAGATTTTGATATTATCGCAGATTTATTTTTATAATAAAAATATCAAACGTATGGAAACCAATCAATAATTTAATCAGTGATCCAATTAGTCCAATTGATCTCAAATATTAATTATGTTTAAAAAAAATGTAGCTAAAACTTGTAAGAGCAACAGATCAAAAGCTCGGCTCTGCAACGATCGCGGTAATAATTTCATGGTGGTAGCTCTTTACGGTTTAATCGTCGTTACGGACATTCGCACGCGATCCGTGGATGGTCAGAATTTGCTTGCCGAGTTTACGATGCGAAAGGTTCCGTGCAACTCGTTTCAGCTCGCGACGTGCAAAATACGAGTCGTTCGCTAAGCCGTCTATAAATTATCCATAACTAAGATCACGAGATTTACATAAAAGTTGATTGCACCTACTTTGACGTATTGACAAATCGTGTTCTATGATAGTGCACCGGTATCAGAAAATTTGTTGGGTCTCAAATCGACACTATTTACCTTGGGTACTCCTGACAATCAGTAAGAAGGAACGGACTAAAAATCTCGATTGTTGTTAATTATATCGGCGTTCAGTGGATCGAAATAATCACCGTCGCGTCCTATTATGAAATTTAAACTTCACTTTACGCCGACATGATTAATTTTCTGTTTCATCATGAAAATTCCTTAGAAGCACATTAACGAAGTTGCGAAAATTAATTACACAGCAAGTGTGCACATAACTGAATAGCCAACCATTAGCGTGGTATAAAATCTGACCTTTATTGACGATCTAATTGTTTTAAACGAACGATTTTTAAAGGAAATTCGCACCAAGCACACGTATAACGAGACCGATGTACACGCACACGCAAACAGATAAAAATGGTTGAGATACTATCATGACACAAATCAAACTGATAATGCTACAACGTAATTAAATATTTTTTCGACCGTGAATCGATATTCGACTGCGTTACGATGGACCGTAAATAATTGTGCCGTCCAAAAAGAGACGCATCGTTGCATTTTTCGATCGCTGCAGCCACGTGGGCCGGCTTCTACACGATATAATGTATAATTTATGGTAGATGGTCAATGGGAGGATCCCGTTAAGGGGCCTCGATACTTGCGAGATACTTCCTCGTCTTTTCAAACTGATTTTTCTTTCTTTCATCCCGGTCGACCACGCTCGTTACACCGAAATTCAATAAAACAATCATGTGGATTATCTTTATCTATCTAATTCTACGTTAGACATGATATTGTAAATATGCCAGATTCGTTCGGAAAATTACATTTTATCAGTGATTCACAACGTCTTTATTGGTACTTGTGTTTAACTATTTGCGTCACGAATTTTTACAGATTTATACGTGAAATAAAAATATTGTATACATATATGGATTTTTGGGGTTATTGATTAAAAATCGGACGTAAAAATTACAAAATTCCAAGATAGTGGGTGCATATGACAGGCTGGAAATTTTTTAATTTTATTTATTTGCATGTGACTCGAAGGGTTAAAGGAAGGGGGTGATCCTTATGATAATTTTTATGCGTTTTTCTTATAGCAATAACTGAAATTAAAGAATTTATGAAAAACTATGAGAGAAACGTCAAATCAAATTTAAAATGTAACTGAGAACATAAAACACATTTCCAAAATGAAATACTTTTTAAAAATAAACACGTATACATGAAGATTTCTTTCTTCATATTTTCAAATTTTACTATATTTACATAAAAGGTGTTTTAACTTTAGATATGCTCTGAGTAAGGTTTTAACCGATTAGTTAGTAAAATTTACACCGAGGTGCAAAGTCTCCCTTGAATTTTAAAATCCGAATAAGCATGCAGGTTAGCTAGCAGAGCGTCGGCCTTGATCCACAGTAGGAGGGTATGTAGGTACGTCGGTGCATGTAGTTGGGAAAATACAGGGTAGATGTGCATGAATCGCATTGAGAAATAGCAACGGAGTGCGCGGTGTAACCAAGAGTCCGTGGGATCAATGATTCCATTTGAAGCAGCTCAGCGGGAGAAATCGTTTTCTCGCGTGGAAAAGTAAGTTACGCGACCACGCCACTATGTGTTTCTTCGTTATTGTGTCTCATACGCGTCGCTCGTAAAGAAACGTTCAAGAAACAAACATAAATAGTAAATTGTGTAACTAATGAGTACAATAACAATTAAAAGACATTTTTAATAAGTCACAAAGAATTAAAAATTTCTGTAATATGATTNCACTTATTCAAGAAAGAAACATAAATAGTAAATTGTGTAACTAATGAGTACAATAACAATTACAAGACATTTTTAATAAGTCACAAAGAATTAAAAATTTCTGTAATATGATTTTCCTTGTCGATGTTTAAAAATTAACGTTCATTACGCCTATCTTAATTTATTTCCATATTTAATTATCTGCTAAAAAGCTAATAAACTAAACTTATTAACGTACTGAATTGATATACTTATAAAATTGATAAGAAGGAACAAAGATAAACATAAGCTTGAATGAATCATATTCTCGTTCTTCGTATAACAGTCCCAGTCTGTAAGCGAATCGAACTCGCCGTTTAACGGTGACACTAATCGCGAGTCACCGGCGCGAGGCTGCTGGCAGATAAAGAACGCGAGGCGAAAAAGAGAAAAAATAAATTAGCAAGCGATTGGCACGAATCCCAGAACGATGTACACCGTTGGAGAGAACAAGACACGGTGAAGTGGACGCAGGGTCGATCGAATCGCGATTAATCCCCTCTGCCCCGGAGTAAGTTTCTTCTCCGCGGACATTCGTACATTCGTAGGTGGCTTCCTCAGGGTCGAATCGCGGACCGGCGCCGCTGAATACGGATGAGATGATTCATAGAAACGTGCGTGCTGTTCGCTTTTCGAATCGATAATGCCCCGTTCGGTACGACGCGGAACGATGCCGATGCGGCCGCGGGTTATACACGGAATGCGTGCTAGCTACATCAGCACGCTCATTATCTTGCAAATTAATTCCTTTCTAACGCGCATACAAAAATTCGTGTACCTCTAGCGACCTTCTCGCGCGATACCACGAGGGAGGATCGTAATTGTAAGAGGGGTCGTACGTTTTTCCACGATATTTTTCGGCCGTCGAGCGCTACGGTACGCAAGTACTTACACGATTGGAATCTGCATGCAACAACAACGATTCGCAACAGGCTTAACGGGCGAAGCGTGAACTAAACAAAATTCAGATGTAAATTCGAGACTTCAAGTAACGCGTGGCTAATAATTTCACTAGGGCGAAGCGATACAATGCTATGAATTATGAAGGTTGTACGATCTGTAGACAGGGAGGACGGGCAGTGAATTAAATTTCGTAACGCTGCGAGTATGTTCATACTTTTTAAAAATGGTTCCAAAGAAACGTGGAATATTCTTTGAACGTCCCATTTAATCACTGCAAATATATGAGCACGTACTCTCATAATATGAATATCTGGATGCGCATAATATTAACTATTTCACGTCTTTCCTTTTTCCGGAACTCATTTCATCTTTTGACAAATAAATATGAAATAATTTCCAGTATTAATATTTTTGTCATACATAATTTTACGAGGGTACTGTCCATACACACGTTTATGTATGTATGACAAGCTACTTGCATAGATCACGTTTCTCATTAGCGAAAGGAACTGAGAGTTTAATATTTATATAATATACTCGTGCAATAAAACTTTTGGGGTGTTGAAACACCTTCCACGCCGCATTAGTCTGAGATAACTACGTCGTAACGAGTTAATTAACTATAAGGTTAATGAATTGTCGCAATGTTTTTGTACGCTTCCTGTTAGCACGATATATCTCCCTTTCACTGCAAGCGTGTGTTCACAAAGCTTTTTAATGTTCGACTGACAGAACCTGTAAGTTTACAGTCAAAATATGAAATGAAAGTAAAAGTCAATTCAAGTCCTTGCTCGTTCCCCTTAAGCTCACGATCGTGAACTTTAATTGAATCAGGGCACTAACTCAATACTTTTTTGTGTTGATATCGTTTGACAGACCTGTCCAGGAAGGCGTCGAGCAAGAAATTCATTTCGTCGTGGTGGTCAACCCAACGAGAAATTTCTTTCTTTATGGATGTTGGGAAGAAATGTGGGGGTGGCTTGGTGTTAATTGATGCAGAACGGTATTCGAATGCATTTGGATAATTTAGAGGCGAGACCCTACGGTAACAATAGGTTTCCAGCCCGGCTTATCGCGTCAGATCGGACAAGCCACGGCGCGGCTTTATAAGACCTTATGCCTTCTACTAAATACGCCACGGCTCGGAGAAAGTCGCCGGTTATATCCCGAGTCAACTATGACCTCAAACGGCAGCCTAGTGCTTACCGGAAAGAAAATCATTCCTGTATGTACGTATAGGCACATACGTGACCGATATTATCTGCTCGCGGGGAGGTTTTTGCCTCGTGGATCGGCAACTTTGAGGAAGTACAACTAAAAGATTGGAAGGGGATAAATCGGATCGGGTTGTACACGTTGTTGCCGGGTGTGCTGTGTTATGTGTCATGAGAACGTCGAAGAGACTTTTTCTCAGCGTAAATTGACTGCTTCCTAACGATAACATTACGTGAATCGGTGTATTTGGACGGTGATGGCAGATTCGTCTCTATGCAACGGTGAACTGAAACAGTGGACCGGAACTGATACAGAAAAGCCATCGTCAATATAAAGGGCAGGTGTTAACAAATCCCAAAATCAAACTGGAAATTAAAATCAAAACCATAATCATGATCAGATTCTGAATTAAAATCAGAATCATAATCGGCATTAAAATCAAAATGGAATAATCGTAATCAAAATCCGAACCAGAATCAGAATCAGGATAAAAGTCAATATCAGAATCACGATTCAATTCAGAATCCAAGTCAAACTCAAAATGAAAATCATGATCAGAATTAAAGTCTACATTGAAACTATAATTATGATGAGAATAAAAATCGAGATCGAAACCAAAATTATAATCAGAATTCAAATTAAAATTGGTATCCTAATTAAATTATAGAGCACGTACGAGTGTAAGCCGTCAACTATTACGCACGAGGCCACCGAACGAACCGTGAAAGTCAGTCAAGTGGAACGAGAACGAAAATAAAAATAATATTGACTAGCCGATGTGATGCGCTCGGCGAGCAAAGAACCTCAGGAGCGCGATCGCCGGGCTCTCCAGGCTTAGACGCAGTCAATCGGAATTGCAAGATCATTGGCTATCTAAATTTATTCCGGTTGCAATTTGCATATTCGCTCTTCATCGATTTATGGTCAACCATGAATAATTATTCAGATCATTTTAAAGGGAATGGTCACTGGCTTCAACCACCTAGCCACCGCCAGGATTGGTCACTTGATCATCTGGTTAAGGATCATGAAATAAAAATGCCAAGATTCTTTCGTTATTCATGTATTAATCACAATTTAGCCATTTTTTTGTACATCACCTAAACTCCGTTCCATGAGAGAAAGAATCCGTCTGCCGATAAGTTTTCGTAATTTTCGCGTAGTTAACACCCATTTTAATAAACCATCAGTGCCGTTCCGCTGCAAACATTCCCGCGTAATAGACTTTAAAGATTTCAACAGTTTGAAGCAAAGTCCCTTTTTATGATCCAAGGCGATCCTTGCTTGACACTATACTATATCCATTCACTAATTACTACGAAGGTTCGCTTACTTACTTACCAATTGCTACGAAGCTATAGACAATGAAGCTGCACAAGAGGTAACTTTTTGCTTTGAACCAGTGCGGCAATAATGTACAGATGACGAAGACTTGCCGAGTCCATTACTTTTAATTCCATCGTCATAGCAGCCTCGCAATCTTTAAACTCCTCTCGCTCACGACTTCGTATTCGATCCCCAGAACTAGCTAAAATCGTGTCTTCGTGATCGTACATCAACTGTCAGGAATCCGGTGGGCGTCCTTTTACGTAATTAGGAATCACTTAACCTGTGGTATTCAACCGGTTTCTTTCAAACTCTTGATCAAGCTGTTCAGAAAATTGATTGGAACAGAGTCACGTTCCGAGGTAGCTACAATTGCCAAACGAATATTGCCGGATTGAGCATCAGCTAATGATATACGTATTGCAGAATTAAAAGTTTTAATTTGCGACATGTTATTACAAACATTTAAACAGTTTTCTTAAGTGATAACAATAATTACGTAATGAATGCGCGTAATACCTTTCATCTTGCAAGATGAAACAAGCTGAAAGTTTCAAATCAAAGCAATTTCACAGGAAAAATATAATTTCTAACACTATACAATAGACTTCCTTAAAACAATTTTTCTGGCGTTGAATAACAGCTAAAACTAATTTCGTAACATAGCAGATTTTTCGACGACAATTGTATTTTATTTTGTATTACGATTAGATGAAGGACAGAAAGTTGGTACGACCGTAACTAGTAAATGTAGCAAAAAAATTATGGGAAGTCTATCACAATGACGCGTCACGGCGTTCACGATTATTTAAGATCTACCGTCACTTTTACCCGCTTACCTCCTGAAAGAACGTAACCCGACAGCCAACCGTAATAATCGATTTCGGAACGAGAGTCGTGTCGTCGTAATTGATCGACATCCTATAATTACGCAGTCCATAAAAAATTCACAATTGATCCGGGCAAATANCTGAATCAAGCTGAAAGTTTCAAATCAAAGCAATTTCACAGGAAAAATATAATTTCTAACACTATACAATAGACTTCCTTAAAACAATTCTTCTGGCGTTGAATAACAGCTAAAACTAATTTCGTAACATAGCAGATTTTTCGACGACAATTGTATTTTATAAAATATACGATTAGATGAAGGACAGAAAGTTGGCACGACCGTAACTAGTAAATGTAGCAAAAAAATTATGGGAAGTCTATCACAATGACGCGTCACGGCGTTCACGATTATTTAAGATCTACCGTCACTTTTACCCGCTTACCTCCTGAAAGAACGTAACCCGACAGCCAACCGTAATAATCGATTTCGGAACGAGAGTCGTGTCGTCGTAATTGATCGACATCCTATAATTACGCAGTCCATAAAAAATTCACAATTGATCCGGGCAAATATTCCGTTAATTTCGGAAAATTATCCACGGAGGATAGTCATTCCATTTCTCGATAACGATATTTAGCATTTGTCATGGAAATGTAGTACAGAACGTGCTCAGCATTCTCGTCGGGCAATAATCATCGAAAATATGTAAATTCTCGGTATCAAAGGCTTGCGCGAAATGTGGCTAATCCCGTAGTCCAGCACGTGGAACAGTCGATCAATTGCCTTGCTATCCATTGGATTCCGCCTGAATTGTGACAGCTATGTTTAGCATATCTCCACGGTCACGCATTCAGCACGATGTATCGTGCATTGTACATATATAGACACGAGTTTGATTGAGCTTAATAAAAATACAAGGGGAAATGAACAACTTAAAATATTGCGGATTCCTAGCGAATGTGATTTAGAATTCTCTCGCGAATCAATTGTGTTTGAAATGGACTTATAATATCTTAAATTAAGATTAACGGAGACTCTGAATTAGTCCGTAAATCTTGAAAGGTGAACACTGCAAATACATAATCTTCGAGCTAGCCAGTTTAGCTCAATCCGATGGAAGAATAATGGCTTACCGAGTTCTTGTGTAACTCGTTCGCATACACCGTTCTCATGATTAACGTTTAGGAAAAAGCTTAACGAGCGAGAGCACCATATGACTGATGATTGTTAATGAAATTTCAATGGTACGATACTACTTTTTGTTATTCACAGTACCTACAAAGTGATCTTTAAATATACAGGGAAAATAATTTATGAATGTAATTAAATGAAAATTTGAACTGACGATGAGTAGATTGCTTTTCTACTCACATATTTTAACATATGGCATCAGTGAAATTTTCGTATTCTAAAACGAATCTAAATAAAAGCGTGTGAAATAAATTAATATAAATTGTCTATCGAAACAGGTATCTAAAAAAACATTATATAACTAAGTAAACATTAGGAAGTGCTTTTTTTCATTATAGATTTAGCGCACTTAATAGATAACATGTTTTCCGTACCTTCTATTATGATTATAATTGGGCATAGCGCTTTTCCAGGTTACATTAAGATCAATAACAGGCAAGAATGCTTACACGAGATCTAATTACAAGACGTTGTTACGTATGTACGATGAAGTTTTCAAGGAAAGCGGATCAAGTGAGCGATCGTTGATCTGACAGTGAAACGGACAACCACAGGCAAACGCGAATCAGACGTCTTGTCTGGTCTAGCCTGGCTCCCCACGAAATCGATGTGAAAGAGGCGCCACGAATCTTCCTTCCCACAATTACGGAGAATAAAAATTCTTTCGCTTTTCAGTCACGCGAGCCCACGGATCGTTCGGTCCACGAGAGAACAGTTTACGTAGGTATAAAGTATAAGGGAATGCACCGATTCCGTACAGTTACCCTCCAACTTTTGCAAATTCAAACGATTAAACGTTTCATTTATGTACAACATACTATCGGAAGGAAACTGATTTCTTTTAGATTTTAAAATTCTTAATTCCAATTAAAATTCGATCCTAAATAGTGAGTAGTAATATGTAGTAAACAGTAGTAAATAGTAAATAATACAGCTATTTAATGTGAGCATTATAGCTTTTAATTCATATACACATTTGATTTGACAAAACCGAATTCTAACAAATCTGTCCTACAAGAAATCTCATTATTGAGTGTTGTAACAAGTCATTACTCGTTACCTGGACTTTATATATGAATGACGAAAATGGAATTAACGAAATCATTACGCTCTACGAAAAAATGCAATGCGAACAGAAGAAAATAAACGGAATTAGATAATGCATAGCACGGCCAAGATTAGAAGTGGACAGCGTGCCATTAGATTGACATTAGGTCGCACTGAAAATTATTATGATTCTACGCTCACCATTCGTGTGTCTAACGGCATATAGGACAACTAGGTTTTTGGGTGGATACCAGTCTCTTCCTGAAGGACATGCAATTTACTACTATGTGTATCGTGAGAAGATAACTTGTACTCTCTATGAAACAACGATTTATCAAAGTTCCAGTATATTGGGTCAATGCAAGAGTTCATGCCTGTGTTTATAAATTATCATTTACATTTTTTGGTAAAATCTTTTATGGATTCATCCATGTTTTCTATCATTCTTCTTACAAACAAACGGATTGCTTTTTCGTTAGAGCTGGAAGATCAACCAGATGGAAATTGATCGCCCAAATAAAAATCAAAGTTTTTAACTCGAAAAATTGTTTCTTATTAAATGAAGTATTTACATGTCGACTACGTTAAACAATATATTCTTAACTTCAATGAGAATTAAAATAAAGTAAAATTTAATTAAAGGCATCGTAGCAAGCAAATTACAATAATATGCTTGTAATTGCACCGATATACGTAAATAAACATTTCTTATTCGTAATGTGAGCGAGATACATTAGACTCTCTGATATTTTACCGTGGTTTGCATATCGCGATGGCCATATTCTCATCACAATATTCATCCGGCGCTCGAAGCCATCATCGAACGTCTACCGAAAATGATATATCGCAAGTGTAATTTATCAGAATGATGTCCAATTTCTTCAATCCGTCTTCGTTGGTATTGCAAAATCAAAAGATCAGTGTTTATTGCGGTATAAATTAATTGCACCTTACTAAATAACTTTGAGCTTGATTAATTTTCATGCGAATTCTCTAGTTCATAAAAGAAAATCAAACAATGATAATTATCAGAATAGTTATTAAAGGAAAATGAAAATATTGAAATGTAATTTTTTCTAAACACTGCCACTTTACTGACATTATTGAACTAACAAAGTGACGTATCGTTCAAGAAAACATTCCGTAATATTCATTGCTCGTAACTTTACATCATATCGATTGCTTGGCAAATATTAGAGTAATAATTTAACAAAATGTTCTATGGTCGGTTTTCTTTCTGTAAGGATTATGGACACTTACAACAGTCAAGTCCAAGATCAAGGCAAGAGTTATAGACCAGGTGTATATCCACTCATTACGTTCTATTACGTTCCATTACGTTTCATTATGCTCGGCAGGTAGGCGAGTGGAATAAAGTCAAGATATAAAAGAGAGATCGACGGGAAATAGGTAATAAGAGGATCACCGACATCCTGTGTGTTATGCTGCATGTAGTAAGTGTATTCCTCCCCAAGACGAGTTATGTGACGTGTACACGTAAACGTTTGACTGGCCGCTAATTGTGTTATGGACGATTAATGCAATAATTAACGCGGTGTACGCCACCTGTGATCACTCAAGATACGCGATCTGATATTTCTTCAAGAAATAAAAATGAGGTTTTACAAAAAATTCCAAGTCCTTTGGTACAAAACATTCTTCTTAAACGAAACGTATCGTCCTGGCGACAAATAATAAAAAGATGATTTATTACTGTCAAACAAAATATAACGTGGTTAAGGTACGTGTGTAATAAACCGTGCATAATTAGACAATTAATTTCAATATCCGAGAGAATCGACATTTAATGGCAGGTTGATTATACGTTGTACGATTTTACGTGAGACCGTGACGAAACCAGAAATGTTAAGTAATAATATACAAATGTCGGTGCATGTCACGTATGTAAATGTACTTCTCAAGTTCAATGACACATTGTTTATTAAGATTCAAAAATGACCATTGTCACGATCAGTCTGGGAGAACAATGACGCGAGCCGATTTGCGATGTGCCGTATCAAAATTAGCATCATCGTTCACGAGATTAAATATCGAGGGAAGGATTTAAACTTTGTTTGTTGAAAATACAATTTTATATTTCCATACAAACAGTGCATAACGTATTTCAGAAAATACAATTACTAATAAAAAGATTTATTAAGGAGAAATAAAACAAATTAGTTTCACGAAAACAACAATGATCTCACACTTTCCATAATTGATGCTTTACAATATTTCGTCTACAATTTTATACTAAAATTTCATTTTTGTCAAAAATAATAATTTAAAGAAAAATATTTCTAAGAAAACTTAGCCTGAATGTGATCTCGATGTTTATCCAAATAAAACTTATGGCATTAAGTAGTTTCTAGCCATTGCTGGATTCCACCCACGCGTCGTGATTTTACATTCAACGTAAATCATAACGGCGCACTGTGCAGATATTGGAAGATCTCGCTCACTTTGATCGACCGGTAACATGTTCGTATGGGTACGCACACACGTCTGAGGGACGAGAGCGCACATTAGTGGGTCTAAAGGTGAGACAATACGAGGCGTGGTTGAGTAGACAAGCCGTGTGGACCGCTTCGATATTTGGTCCCACTGAAATCGCAGGATGAATCAGAAATCGGGGTCAACGACGCGTATCAAACATTCGATGGTGCGTTGCCCCGCGTCCCAACACGGCNGCATCGCAGCAAGCAAATTACAATAATATGCTTGTAATTGCACCGATATATGTAAATAAACATTCCTTATTCGTAGTGTGAGTGAGATACATTAAACTCTCTTATATTTTACCATGGTTTGCATATCGCGATGGCCATATTCTCATCACAATATTCATCCGGCGCTCGAAGCCATCATCGAACGTCTACCGAAAATGANGGTGCATGTCACGTATGTAAATGTACTTCTCAAGTTCAATGACACATTGTTTATTAAGATTCAAAAATGACCATTGTCACGATCAGTCTGGGAGAACAATGACGCGAGCCGATTTGCGATGTGCCGTATCAAAATTAGCATCATCGTTCACGAGATTAAATATCGAGGGAAGGATTTAAACTTTGTTTGTTGAAAATACAATTTTATATTTCCATACAAACAGTGCATAACGTATTTCAGAAAATACAATTACTAATAAAAAGATTTATTAAGGAGAAATAAAACAAATTAGTTTCACGAAAACAACAATGATCTCACACTTTCCATAATTGATGCTTTACAATATTTCGTCTACAATTTTATACTAAAATTTCATTTTTGTCAAAAATAATAATTTAAAGAAAAATATTTCTAAGAAAACTTAGCCTGAATGTGATCTCGATGTTTATCCAAATAAAACTTATGGCATTAAGTAGTTTCTAGCCATTGCTGGATTCCACCCACGCGTCGTGATTTTACATTCAACGTAAATCATAACGGCGCACTGTGCAGATATTGGAAGATCTCGCTCACTTTGATCGACCGGTAACATGTTCGTATGGGTACGCACACACGTCTGAGGGACGAGAGCGCACATTAGTGGGTCTAAAGGTGAGACAATACGAGGCGTGGTTGAGTAGACAAGCCGTGTGGACCGCTTCGATATTTGGTCCCACTGAAATCGCAGGATGAATCAGAAATCGGGGTCAACGACGCGTATCAAACATTCGATGGTGCGTTGCCCCGCGTCCCAACACGGCCCTCTTTTACCTTGAGTTTTATTAAATTTTTGATCAAGAGAAGTGATAACATAGGTTTTTGCTTAATTTCTAGGTAACTTAAAATGTTATTTTGAAAACTGGCTTTTAATGAATGTCTTTTACGAACTTACATGAAATGATGAGATGACATATTATCTATATTGAAAAAGATTCTGATTCTTTGTGCTTCTAATCTTTTAACATATTATGCGATCCGTTTGAAGTTTTAATTATCAATAAAATTGAACGAATGTTCGCCTGGAATCGAGATTTTGAACTTATATTCTACAGCTATAAAAATTCTTGTGAGAAGACCGTAAATGTGACATGTGTGGTAACTAAGTGGGAAGGTGACGTTAATAGACAAGTAGTAGTACCACTTAAATAGAAATTGCCGAGACAAATCTCAAGTTTAAAGCTGGGCTATAAAACTATTATAATAGTTGTTATAGAAGACAGAATATCGTTTCTTAATAATATATCTCAAGCAGCTCGTGCAATTATTTTGAACAGTATTGTTAATTTTCATTAGTGGTCTCATAAAACGATCCGTACTTCCAGAGGCGTTTTCTCTTTTCCTTCCCTAAATGATAATTCATTTCGTTTTGAATAATGAGCGCAGCCGACTGCAAGAATTACAATAGATCTCTTCCTAGTCGTGCAATACGGGTCTGGTACCATGTAATTCTCTAATTATTGCGTGCTGTATAGAATATGTATATCAGGTTCGTCCATCGCACGATTTCGTTTCTCTTTCGACGTAATTCGTGGCAATTTCCGGCGAACATTCTGTTGTAAGTGCTTTCTTGTTGCATTAAACCCAATGGAAAGTGAAAATTAAAAGGAACCGAACCAAGTTACGGCATAAGGAAGTAGAAGGAAATTGTATGGATTATGGTAACCTCTGAAAATAAAAGGTTTGAAGTAAAAAGAATTTTATAAATGAGTCACGGAACTTTTTTGCTTTATTTATCTTAAGGAAGAAATGAAACACGAGACTCTTTCCAAAGTTACTCTAGTTATTCAACGCGCCTTAATACGGAAGTCTGATAATCTCCAATTTAGCAGGATATTTTCGTAAGCTATTAACGGCAGCGCAATTATAGGGAACGTAATCTGTTCGTTGCTGATGAAGGAACAGTTTTCTGTCATAACGTTCACGAGTTACGAATTAATGCCATAATTAAAAGTAGATTCATAACGTAGAGTGCAGTTATATGAAGAAATGTGGAATATTGCTTGCACACATGTTACTACTTACAAGATCAAAATATAAACCATATTTTCCAACAAGCACAGCATTATCTTTAAATAATTTTACGCACCTACGTGAGAATTGAGAACAGATACGAATATCGCCTACTTTCTAATTTGCCCAGTAATCTCCGATAATCCTCTAATCCATAACCACTAAAGATAGGATTAGCCAACTTTGGGCCGTACCNGAGAATCGACATTTAATGGCAGGTTGATTATACGTTGTACGATTTTACGTGAGACCGTGACGAAACCAGAAATGTTAAGTAATAATATACAAATGTCGGTGCATGTCACGTATGTAAATGTACTTCTCAAGTTCAATGACACATTGTTTATTAAGATTCAAAAATGACCATTGTCACGATCAGTCTGGGAGAACAATGACGCGAGCCGATTTGCGATGTGCCGTATCAAAATTAGCATCATCGTTCACGAGATTAAATATCGAGGGAAGGATTTAAACTTTGTTTGTTGAAAATACAATTTTATATTTCCATACAAACAGTGCATAACGTATTTCAGAAAATACAATTACTAATAAAAAGATTTATTAAGGAGAAATAAAACAAATTAGTTTCACGAAAACAACAATGATCTCACACTTTCCATAATTGATGCTTTACAATATTTCGTCTACAATTTTATACTAAAATTTCATTTTTGTCAAAAATAATAATTTAAAGAAAAATATTTCTAAGAAAACTTAGCCTGAATGTGATCTCGATGTTTATCCAAATAAAACTTATGGCATTAAGTAGTTTCTAGCCATTGCTGGATTCCACCCACGCGTCGTGATTTTACATTCAACGTAAATCATAACGGCGCACTGTGCAGATATTGGAAGATCTCGCTCACTTTGATCGACCGGTAACATGTTCGTATGGGTACGCACACACGTCTGAGGGACGAGAGCGCACATTAGTGGGTCTAAAGGTGAGACAATACGAGGCGTGGTTGAGTAGACAAGCCGTGTGGACCGCTTCGATATTTGGTCCCACTGAAATCGCAGGATGAATCAGAAATCGGGGTCAACGACGCGTATCAAACATTCGATGGTGCGTTGCCCCGCGTCCCAACACGGCCCTCTTTTACCTTGAGTTTTATTAAATTTTTGATCAAGAGAAGTGATAACATAGGTTTTTGCTTAATTTCTAGGTAACTTAAAATGTTATTTTGAAAACTGGCTTTTAATGAATGTCTTTTACGAACTTACATGAAATGATGAGATGACATATTATCTATATTGAAAAAGATTCTGATTCTTTGTGCTTCTAATCTTTTAACATATTATGCGATCCGTTTGAAGTTTTAATTATCAATAAAATTGAACGAATGTTCGCCTGGAATCGAGATTTTGAACTTATATTCTACAGCTATAAAAATTCTTGTGAGAAGACCGTAAATGTGACATGTGTGCTAACTAAGTGGGAAGGTGACGTTAATAGACAAGTAGTAGTACCACTTAAATAGAAATTGCCGAGACAAATCTCAAGTTTAAAGCTGGGCTATAAAACTATTATAATAGTTGTTATAGAAGACAGAATATCGTTTCTTAATAATATATCTCAAGCAGCTCGTGCAATTATTTTGAACAGTATTGTTAATTTTCATTAGTGGTCTCATAAAACGATCCGTACTTCCACAGGCGTTTTCTCTTTTCCTTCCCTAAATGATAATTCATTTCGTTTTGAATAATGAGCGCAGCCGACTGCAAGAATTACAATAGATCTCTTCCTAGTCGTGCAATACGGGTCTGGTACCATGTAATTCTCTAATTATTGCGTGCTGTATAGAATATGTATATCAGGTTCGTCCATCGCACGATTTCGTTTCTCTTTCGACGTAATTCGTGGCAATTTCCGGCGAACATTCTGTTGTAAGTGCTTTCTTGTTGCATTAAACCCAATGGAAAGTGAAAATTAAAAGGAACCGAACCAAGTTACGGCATAAGGAAGTAGAAGGAAATTGTATGGATTATGGTAACCTCTGAAAATAAAAGGTTTGAAGTAAAAAGAATTTTATAAATGAGTCACGGAACTTTTTTGCTTTATTTATCTTAAGGAAGAAATGAAACACGAGACTCTTTCCAAAGTTACTCTAGTTATTCAA
Source organism: Ceratina japonica (assembly GCA_019453355.1). Classification (NCBI taxonomy): domain Eukaryota; kingdom Metazoa; phylum Arthropoda; class Insecta; order Hymenoptera; family Apidae; genus Ceratina; species Ceratina japonica. The sequence goes on from SMSR01014352.1 coordinate 172,331, forward strand.
CGCGCCTTAATACGGAAGTCTGATAATCTCCAATTTAGCAGGATATTTTCGTAAGCTATTAACGGCAGCGCAATTATAGGGAACGTAATCTGTTCGTTGCTGATGAAGGAACAGTTTTCTGTCATAACGTTCACGAGTTACGAATTAATGCCATAATTAAAAGTAGATTCATAACGTAGAGTGCAGTTATATGAAGAAATGTGGAATATTGCTTGCACACATGTTACTACTTACAAGATCAAAATATAAACCATATTTTCCAACAAGCACAGCATTATCTTTAAATAATTTTACGCACCTACGTGAGAATTGAGAACAGATACGAATATCGCCTACTTTCTAATTTGCCCAGTAATCTCCGATAATCCTCTAATCCATAACCACTAAAGATAGGATTAGCCAACTTTGGGCCGTACCACTCATATACATTCGCATTTTAATGCACACTCAAAATAGATGCAGTTTGACACAGAATATTAACCATGGATGTGTAACATAAATATCTTATGAACATGTACGCTTATCAGCGTTCATACTTTGGCACTGCCTCGCACAGTTCAAACTCCGTTCAAATGGCTACTCGTATAGATAATCAGATGGATACCGAGACGAATTGCATGGTGGGCGCGAAACGGCGCGGCGCCTACGTCATTCGCAAGTGTTCCACTTGCGAATGAGTATAATTCAGGATTTGTTATGTAAAAATCCAAGAAATCTGTCCAGCTTAAGTTTCAATATTGATTTATGTGACATTAAAGTACATAGGAACGACTGATTAGACATAAAAATTGCAGCATAAAACCGTGAACTGTTGCCCCGAACATTTTTCACTGGATAAAATTGTTAAAAACTAATTCCGCTCTTCCCATGCAATAACCTATATTCGTTTATAGTTTGCAGTTAACGCGGTTCATTACCGTTTAATTCCCCTTTGCACGTCCATAAAAATAATTAAAAGTTGCCGTTAATTGCTTCGCAGAAAGGTCCGATAGTTAGAAATACCATAGTTAACTCAATAAACCGTACCACGAATGTATTTTAGCAGCGTAAGCTCACCGATACCATGGTAGCGAGATGAAATATGCGCACATAAGCGCGTATGTATTTATGCGCGCGCGGCGTGCATGCGAGGTAGAAAAGTGCGTCGCAGCAGGACGCGCCATATACCGCGGGAAAGGTGCATCACATAACACGCGTAGAGGAACAGGCTGTCACTAGGCGGTATCCTATTATCAGTGGTACGCGTAAGGCCGAGGGAATACGGTATTTATGCTGATGCACAAACAATAGCCGCTCCATCTTCGAAAGGCAAGGCCACGCGACAAGAAGTTCAGCCACGAGCCGCTTTATACGATGAGAATGTTAATTATCTGCCCTCCCGCTGGATCTATTAAGTGCCCCATTCACCAGTTTCCCCTTGTTCTTTCGCTCTTCACTTCCTCTTTCTTACAACCTTTACGGTCGGCTGTACTTTGAATTAACTATAAACGTTCTCGTCAAAATGGTTTCTTAATTACTCGTTAGGTAATCAATCGCTTAGCGGCGGTGAAAGGTTGATCACATTTCTNCATCAAGGTTTTACATCGAATTGTATGGATGTTAGTCTACGCGCAATAATTGGCGAAATATCGGGAAGAAATTAGAGTAAGAAACAGGAACACGAGAAGCACGCCACGCCAACGAACTACACTTCCCAGCTGTCGTGTCACTTTATACACTGATCCATTTTCCGTCAAACGGACTCCTCTTCTTCTTCTTCCTCTTTCACATATTTCCTTTTACCTCAATTTTCTATTTCTCTTTAAATTACTACCGTTTTTATATGCTGTTCACTTTTTACGAAGTTATTACAAACTCTTATTGCTTCTTCCGTTCAATTATTTTGTATCTGTATGTTTTTTATCTGTTTATTGCAACGTTATTATAATTTTAGTTTAACTGTTAGTCGATGAATTTAATTTGCCAAATAGAGGCGAGATATTTTTTCTCCTTAGGAACTTCTCAATAATTTCTGGTCATTTTTTCACATACACGTACGTGGANTTCACTGGATAAAATTGTTAAAAACTAATTCCGCTCTTCCCATGCAATAACCTATATTCGTTTATAGTTTGCAGTTAACGCGGTTCATTACCGTTTAATTCCCCTTTGCACGTCCATAAAAATAATTAAAAGTTGCCGTTAATTGCTTCGCAGAAAGGTCCGATAGTTAGAAATACCATAGTTAACTCAATAAACCGTACCACGAATGTATTTTAGCAGCGTAAGCTCACCGATACCATGGTAGCGAGATGAAATATGCGCACATAAGCGCGTATGTATTTATGCGCGCGCGGCGTGCATGCGAGGTAGAAAAGTGCGTCGCAGCAGGACGCGCCATATACCGCGGGAAAGGTGCATCACATAACACGCGTAGAGGAACAGGCTGTCACTAGGCGGTATCCTATTATCAGTGGTACGCGTAAGGCCGAGGGAATACGGTATTTATGCTGATGCACAAACAATAGCCGCTCCATCTTCGAAAGGCAAGGCCACGCGACAAGAAGTTCAGCCACGAGCCGCTTTATACGATGAGAATGTTAATTATCTGCCCTCCCGCTGGATCTATTAAGTGCCCCATTCACCAGTTTCCCCTTGTTCTTTCGCTCTTCACTTCCTCTTTCTTACAACCTTTACGGTCGGCTGTACTTTGAATTAACTATAAACGTTCTCGTCAAAATGGTTTCTTAATTACTCGTTAGGTAATCAATCGCTTAGCGGCGGTGAAAGGTTGATCACATTTCTTAACGGTATACAAACGAGAGAACGGCTGTTGGAAAACGAGAAATCGCGTGAAAATCATCTTAAATTTCATATTAAGCAATTAAATTCAGCTTTTAGTTGTTTTTATGGACGTGCAAAGAGGAATTAAACGAAAGTGATCCGCGTTTTTAATTTCCTCTCGATCTTCCACGCTTGCATTAAACATCAAGATTTTACATCGAATTGTATGGTTGTTAGTCTACGCGCAATAATTAGCGAAATATCGGGAAGAAATTAGAGTAAGAAGCAGGAACACGAGAAGCACGCCACGCCAACGAACTACACTTCCCAGCTGTCGTGTCATTTTATACACTGATCCATTTTCCGTCAAACGGACTCCTCTTCTTCTTCTTCCTCTTTCACATATTTCCTTTTACCTCAATTTTCTATTTCTCTTTAAATTACTACCGTTTTTATATGCTGTTCACTTTTTACGAAGTTATTACAAACTCTTATTGCTTCTTCCGTTCAATTATTTTGTATCTGTATGTTTTTTATCTGTTTATTGCAACGTTATTATAATTTTAGTTTAATTGTTAGTCGATGAATTTAATTTGCCAAATAGAGGCGAGATATTTTTTCTCCTTAGGAGCTTCTCAATAATTTCTGGTCATTTTTTCACATACACGTACGTGGATACACAAGTACAGATTATATACGTACACTAGAATTAGCACACGTGAGTACTTCGATCGAGGTGGATAATATTTCGTAAACAGTGTCAAGTGTCCCGATCAATTTTATTCTTTATATTCTTTTAAATTCGATCGGTCCTTGATTTTACCAACCGAAGAACAAAATCAATATTAAAATAATAACACGTTCCTATATCATTTAAAACAATTCAGAGGAAATTAAGAAGACGAAATTATTGTGAGGATGAGAGGATTCATCCCGAATTCGTGAAATGGGAGCAAGCGAGAGCGAGGGATTATCTCCTTGATTGAGACCTCGTATATAAATCTGGGTACATTATGGCTTCCAAAATCAGTGTGCAGCTGTGCGCGTCTAAATTTTCTCTCGATCTTCCACGCCTGCATTATTCTTATATTTCAAGATGTAAATGCAATAATACGAAATCAATGAGAGCAACGATATTAAATGGGGAAGCCAAAAGTCCGAGGTCTTGTTTGAAATTCAATCCTTCCAGAGAAACGACAACGGACGGCTAATAAAATTTACAACGTGACCTTGTGGTGCTCGCCTCGCGGCTTCAAAACTTTAAAAAGAAGGGTAGAAGCAAGAGCGAGCAAGCGAGTAGACGGGCAGACGAACGAACCGTTATGAGCGATCGCGCACAAAACATTAATTATGCAAGATCAAATTCCAATGTAGGATCCGACTAGCGGAGTAATACAACAGGATACCGCACTGTAGACCCTTCATGACCATGAACAAGAATATGCACATACTTAGGAGGTCCTGAGCCGCGTGTGTGCCACAGATACTTTCGTAATCTTGAACTATAGCTGGACCAGATGTACCCATATGCCTATCGAGTATCGACATTCCATCCACCTACGAATACAGCGGTACAAGCGGACACACGCAAGGCTGCAAATCAGAGCAGCGCAGCGCTGGGTGACGGCCCTCTCGTTGATTCAGGATTCAGACTATTTAGCATAATGATCGCCGCGACGATCGTAGTCTCATCACGATGATCGGGACGATCGGTACCTCCATTAAAGGATATAATATGCTAATAAATTCTCTCCTCCTCGGTCGCGTCCGATGACCAACCCCACTCTCGCGTCGAGCAGGACTCGACTTCTGTCATCATTAAGTCAGCTGATTAGATACGAACCGTCGTGTCATCTCTTTCGCTTTCTGTATCGACTGGCCGGAAGTAATTGCTTAATCATCAATGGAAACTAACAATGACTCGAAGTCTCGCGAATCGATTCTTCTAAGTGGACTGTCTGCGTTACCTTGTGCGTGTTAGATTACATCACGTGCGTTTATTTATTTAATTTCATGGGTTTCATGAACCCATTCGGTATAAAACAAGTATATAATTACATAAGCGAGCAATATAATAACGATGAAGTAAGTAAAGCAAATACAAGTATTTAGAAATCATAAATTTTGCATGTAACAGTGAATAATATACTTGGGATCCGTAGAGTAGATGTTAAATGTATTTTTTTAAATCATATTCAGGTGATTAGATCTTGTTCGAGAAGGAATACTTTAGCTGATAGGTCTAATCGTATACCTAGTCTGTGTTACTGTTTTCGTTCGAAATAATATCCAGTTAAAAATTATTTTTCTGACTGTTAACTTAGAGCATTTACCATTTTAGCCGTGCTCGAGAAGTGTGGTCAGAGTCACTATCGACGAATATGTGCTGTCTTTCTCACTTCGCAACCAACCGAGTGTGGAGTGAGAAAGACAGCATGTATTCCTCGATAGTGGCTCTAACCACAATTCTCGAGCACGGCGTGCTGCCTTCAGCAGTATGTACTCTACGATCGTTAACAATTACTTTGATAATAATCACAAGGATTTCACTAATAAAATAAATATATGACTATCTCTACTTCAAATAATAAATCATTCTAAGTACACTTTACATTTACGAACTTTTCCATACATCGACAGACAATCACATAAATTACAAAACCATTCGCTAACATAAGTCTCACAAGCATTAAGGTAGTTCTATAGCAAAACGACTTAACGATTAGAAAAATCTGAAATTTAGCGTATGAGTAGGTTTTAGTTAAATAATGACTCAGTTAAATTTTGGTGAACTTTTAGAGCTTAAGAAAAAAGTAATAAAGATTTCAATTCAAATCGTTTTTCGCAAATATTTAAGTTCCTATTGGTCGGACGACGTATATACATCAGATCGAAATTGTAGATCGATAAATTCTCTACAACAATCGTTCTTGACGTTTTTTGCCTGCGAGCGACTGTTTTCAAAATAACACGCGGTAAAACTTTGGATAAACTGAAGTTTCCAAAAACATTACGTATGCGGCTTGCCTTCGAAAGCTTCAACTTTTGCCGCGTGTTAGTTTGAAAACAGTTGCTCGCAGGCAAAAAACGTCAAGAATAATTGTTGAAGAGAATTAATCAATCTATAATTTCGATCTGATGCATATTCGTCGTCAGACCAATAGAAACTCAGATATTTACAAAAAACGATTTAAATTAAAATCTTTCTAACCTTCTTATCAAGCACTAAAAGTTCACCAAAATTTAGCTGACTCATTATTTAACTAAAACCTACTCATACGCTAAATTTCATATTTTTCTAATCGTTAAGTCGTTTTGCTATAGAACTACCTTAAGCGAACGATATACGTACGATATACTTGGGAACTGCGCGAACCAATTAAACCAGCGGCAGAATTGATGAATTTTCTCATCACTTTAGCGCTTAATATTATTCTTCGCGTATTGTTATATTTTCCGTTGGTGTAGTGTTGCGATAAGTCAGCGTATGCGTGGAGGACAAAAGAGCATAATCGAATGCGAGAGGAAGCCATATTGCGAGGGTGAGGAAGGCGGATGGGAAATGCCCCAGCAGCAGTTGCCATATCGACATTAGAAAAATTCTCAATTGACCGTGGCACAGCTGTGGCCGTTGCTACTTTCTCGGATGGTGACGCGTAGCCGGTCGGCCCGGGTGTGCGCTTCTGTATAAGGAGCAAATATCATATCAGTAAAACATCTGTAGGTATATGGCTACCGGGCTGCGCCTCGCCGCGCCGATACGCGTTCAGTGGCCGTCTTTCGTCCTCCTCGCGGTCGCCTCTATATCTGGAGCAGTAACCGAGTCCGTATCGAGAAGCCGGTAATAGCGGTTGGTTACTTCTTTGACAGACTTATTAGCAAATATAAATCGTGCTCTTCGCCGTTACAGCGGCTCCCGTACTTCTTCGGCCGCTGCTGCGGGAGTGTGCGCGTTCCTCGAGATATGTAGAAACGAGGGCGGGATATGTATACATATAGAGAATTCAAGTCCACGGGAAGGAAAAAAGTTCTGGTTGAAGAATGAAAAAGGGCGGGGATCTTAATTAACGCGCGTAACTGGAACGTAGGTTAGTCGATGGAAGCGTAACGAGCGCGTTAAATTTGATTTGCAGCCTTCTTTTCGCTGCTCGCGGCTCGTTCGTTAACCACGATCCCTGTTGTCCGCGTCGCTCGGGTATTACGGTTCCTACGGTTACAACTTTCGCGGCTGATTCATTTCTAAGGTTATTCGGAGATTTCGTTGGAACTCGCGGAGAATCTGTAACGCGCAAAGAATACGATGTTCCTAATGAGCGATGACGACATGGAAACGGGACACGCCTGATGGCGACAAATACGGTCTCAACGGGTCCTGGCCGACTGAGAATAATTTCGGAGTACTTTCAAGACGCGAACAACCGGATCGAAATCCTTTTGACCTCTGACAGGAGGTGCAGTTTGATAAATCGTATGAAATTCAGAAATGAAAATGTACATAGTTGTAAAATCATATTTTCTTTCATTCAATGCTAGAATACATGAAATAAATATACATACATATATATTTACAAGTATCGACAGAGCGTGTGAAATTTTTGACGAATCAGAAAAAGGAGCAGGATAGATAAGAAGAGTAGATGAGAGAAGAGAGAAAATGTGGGAAACTAGAATATACCATAAAATACAAGGAACATGGATCCTAAAATCAGGTGGAAAAAGGAAAAGATTACAATAATAGGAAAGTCGATGAATCGAGAAGGGTAGGAATTAGGAATAGTTATGAATACGCCATACACTGTACTTATCGATCACGATCTCTCGTTCTGCGAATATAACATGAAGTACATACACTTACAGTGACTCCCATTAATATTCGGACACACTTCAAAATGGAATAAGTTCTTTAATACTGAGCCCACTGACTTCATTTTTTGTGAGTTTTTAAAAGGCTCAGTTTACTATGTAATGTGTAACAAACAATTAAAATAAATTACTATTTGTCAAAATCTCGAAGAAAAAAGAGAAGATCACGATGTTTAACTTTTTTATTAGAAACTCTAGTAAAAATTTCAAACGTCTCGTTTGCAAATCTAAATATGTTATATGAACGTGTAAAGTTTCATAAAAATCCGTGAAACCATAAAAGAGTTAGACATATCGAAACATGTAAAAATTCTTTAAATTATCTCCGTCGTAGATTGAAAGTCGTGAAGAACTGCGATTTTCTACATTTCTAATCGCTTATAGCGCTTATAGAGCAATATTGATCGATTTTCATAAAACTTTGTACATGCATATAACTTACTTAGATCTGCAAACGAGACATTTCCAATTTTTATTACAGACTCTAATAAAAAAGTTAGAAACTATGTCCCTTACTATTTTCTTCGCGATTCCTATAAATAACAATTTTTTTTAGTTTTTCGTTAGTCATTCTACATTAAACTAAGCTTTATAAAATTCCACAGAAGTTGAAGTTCTTTGGTCCAATACTAAAAATGTTATTCCGTTTCGAATTGTGTCCGAATATTAATAGAAGTCACTGTAGATATCTCAGAATAGGACGTGTAATGTATATGTGAAATATACATACAGGTGTATATAATTGTGAAGGGGACGGGAGCCCTTAAAGCCCGTAAAAGGACATAAAATTACTATCACGTACATATCCGCAAGATATAGTATGTAACAATTCTGAAAGCATGAACTATATCAAGTCTATTGCAACCGAGTGTTTAATGTGCGCTGATAATAATAAGAAAGAAGGTAGGTGAACTCGCGGCTTTCCTCTCATCGACGAAACGAAGGCCGGCAAATATAAAGTAAAGTTTCATGCGGAACGCAGTCTGTGGGCTGCGCACCGTGACGAGATGCAAAGTGATACTCGTCTTTGGGCTGGACGACAGGGCCGAGATCCAAGGAGACGCGCTCCCTTCGAGAGAAGGTTGAAGGGCAGTGGTGTGGGTGAACTGCTTGCTCGCCAGGAATAAGGGACCGCGTCGATACCGGGGAACGAGGAGAGACGCGACAGACTGCAGCGTACTGCGCGCACCGCGTCGCGGTATCGTGTTGCCGTACCTGCCAATTATGAAGCCGCTCTCGCGGTAGGTTCTTCGCCGATGAACGGAACGGACACTTTGGACATGCCGTGACACGGTCATCGGTTGCGTGGATTTCATAGCCAACCCCCGAGACAATGTGTGCTT
>SMSR01014352.1:181526-218460 GCA_019453355.1 Ceratina japonica
TTAAACTAAGCTTTATAAAATTCCACAGAAGTTGAAGTTCTTTGGTCCAATACTAAAAATGTTATTCCGTTTCGAATTGTGTCCGAATATTAATAGAAGTGACTGTAGATATCTCAGAATAGGACGTGTAATGTATATGTGACATATACATACATGTGTATATAATTGTGAAGGGGACGGGAGCCCTTAAAGCCCGTAAAAGTACATAAAATTACTATCACGTACATATCCGCAAGATATAGTATGTAACAATTCTGAAAGCATGAACTATATCAAGTCTATTGCAACCGAGTGTTTAATGTGCGCTGATAATAATAAGAAAGAAGGTAGGTGAACTCGCGGCTTTCCTCTCATCGACGAAACGAAGGCCGGCAAATATAAAGTTTCATGCGGAACGCAGTCTGTGGGCTGCGCACCGTGACGAGATGCAAAGTGATACTCGTCTTTGGGCTGGACGACAGGGCCGAGATCCAAGGAGACGCGCTCCCTTCGAGAGAAGGTTGAAGGGCAGTGGTGTGGGTGAACTGCTTGCTCGCCAGGAATAAGGGACCGCGTCGATACCGGGGAACGAGGAGAGACGCGACAGACTGCAGCGTACTGCGCGCACCGCGTCGCGGTATCGTGTTGCCGTACCTGCCAATTATGAAGCCGCTCTCGCGGTAGGTTCTTCGCCGATGAACGGAACGGACACTTTGGACATGCCGTGACACGGTCATCGGTTGCGTGGATTTCATAGCCAACCCCCGAGACAATGTGTGCTTCCCTGACAAACTATTTATTTCCATGCCGTTCGACACGAGCGCACTTCATCCTTGCCTGCTACGTTTTACCATCGCGTGTCGGCAAAGCTTCAATCATAGTAAATTCGTCAGATTCTTTTTATTGTATAAAAATTTGTTATTACTTTTCAGAATAAAGAAGAAGAAAGAATTAGTAGTTGATTTTGTATAGAACATAAGTTTAATATTAAATTCTAAAGAATTATGTAATTAATTTAAAAAATGGCATTGGCTTATGTGTATATTTAATGGAGGGAACTGAGTCCTTAACTTCACACAAAATGTGATCGATCTTAGCTAATTTTTGTACAGGGTACTTACGAGAGAAATGTTTGCGATTACATTCCACTGGTTCTGAGAATTTATATGTAGAAGATCTAATAGAATTTCATTCGTCTAGTGTACTTGGAAACATTTTTCTTATCCGCCTATCTTACTCTAAACTTCGAAGAAAATGTTACTTTGTGCAACACGTACATTTGCTGGTATTGTACGTTAATCACGCGTAATTCCTCTGACAGACTGATACGAACAAGAGAAAGCGTATCCCTATTGTTCGAAACGTTCAAAAATCTCTTGTATTTATTCACGCGTGTCTCCATAGATTTTCCGTGTTACGAACAGAGAGAAGAACGAGATCTCCATTTACAGCAAAGACTCCGTTAGTGTATGCAAATGCACGTCATTAAATTTGCCTATCTCAATGTAATATTCAAGACTAATAAATTTAGTAGAAATTCTTCTTTTTTAAATTAGAGAATTTGTTGCTGCTTTAAAGACTCAATTGAATTCAATGCAGTAAACAATTTCAATATAATCTTTATGATTTAAGTATGTTATAAATTAATACTAACTTTTATAACTGATCATGTTTTACGACTATCGCTAAATCTCTTTAACAATTAATTTCGAGACCCTTAATAAATATCTCCATTAGATTGGAATATTAGACAAATTGTTGTATTTTTAGAACAAATCGAACGTTCGATTGCCTTCGTTATTATCCGCAATCTCGGAAATCTCTTGTTCCGATTTTGCGACGTGTAATCAGAAAAGAAGAACCACAATGAACTCTAAACCTGTAATCGCATCTGTACCGTTTAACTCTTGACCTAGACTGGCGTAATCAAACTGCTGCACGCTTCCCGATGCGCATGGAACCTCGTGCACAGAGCCTGCATCATCTTGGATCGTCTTTCTCCTTCGTAAACATACCCGTACTAGTGATCGCCAAATTTCTCTATTTGTGTTTCATTAATATAAACGGGATTCTTCCAATTTCTAATAGTTACTTGTGTCCTTCGACTTATGCAGAAATGTGCTCAATTCAGAATGGTATGTACACCGTAGTGCTCTTCTAGTGCTTCACGTATTGCACTAAATATTCTTATCTGTTATTAACTTAATTATATAAATGATAGTCAGAGATCTTTGTGAGGAATAATTGCATAAAAAAATATATAGTAGAGTCGATAATAACATATTGATTTAACAAATATAAATCTCATTGCGGGAAACTGTTTTGATAAAAGTTTAAATTCCTAAACGTATGCTACTAAAATTTTGAATGAATCTTTTCTGGGCCTTACTCGAATATATTAATAAATTGTTATTAAGTGTTTATTCAGTCTGATAAATGTTGGTACTCTAGGCTGGATGCCAAATTCAACATGAAAACAGAAATGAATAAAATGAGAAAATTTGAAACTGAGAAAATACGTAAAAATATTAAGCTAACTGATCTGTTAAAATTATTTTCAATTGCAGTCGTAGGGTATATTTGAAACGAATTAAACAAATCTCAACGAGAAATCGTAATTAAATTTTGTTCAGTTAAGTAATCAAAAATTTAATGACCAAATCAAATCGAACAAATGCTTTTTCCAAACATATGGGACGTGACAATTGAATTTACTAGAGGCGTGACAGGCAATAAAATTAAGAGGAATTAAACTAAACTACATTCTTCTGCTTTCATATTTTGCTTTGTATTCCGCGTGTACTGCAACGCACTCTGCAGAGGATGATGAAGTGGCCAACATGAATAAAAAAAAGTTTTCCATTACTCTCCGTCATAGTCCATTTCCAATATCATGACATGCAAAAAGAATACTACACCAATTGTGATTTAATGGATTTAGTACCCAGAGAGAAGGATCAATTAAATCTTCATCTTTAACACACAGTTGAATGAATCTGAACTGCAGACAATTCGAATTACGCATACAACAGTCACAAATGCTAATAAATATGCTTGTCAAAAGAATACATAAAAACAGTCAAAAATACAAACATATTCTACGTTAACGTTAATAGTGCCATTAACTCTCTTCCATCGAGTACCCGAGCGAATGCTTTTATCCCGTATACATAAATTAAAAAGCCACCGCAATAATCGAAAACTAATAACCGACATACGAGGTCATAAAAGAATTCGTGAAATATCCACGGAACGCGGTGACCGAGCAATGCAACAAGACCTGCTGTTCCTCGTTTAACTCTTTCCTTATCAAATCTGTTATCGGCGAGGCATCTTCGGCATTAACGTTTAATCGAGCAGGAAAAGGTTGAAACTTGGTCTTCGTGCTCCGCGATTCAGGCTCGGTGACCGACCGGCAAAGCAGAAGGCGGAGATCCGCATAAACGAGCGCGGACGGAAATTAATGCGCGGCGAGCAGGCGCGAAATGCGGCGAAACTATCTACCATTGCGGATAATTAGTCGGGCGCCAAAGCAAGAACTCGGGTATGCACGTGGCGTGGCGGCGGAGTACGACCGAGAGAGGATGCTTGGCAAACGAACGAAATATATACTGCATACATACTGAAAGACACAAGAGAAACACAGAAGACAAAAACGCGCAGATACGCGATCGCGGTTACACGCAGTCTGCGTTTGACTCTGCGCCCCGTTCACGAAATGCCCACCGTGACGGCCTACACGACACGTAGCTTAAATAGTGCTCTTCATGTTTACCGTTTGATAAAGCGATATTATCTCGTATGGTCGCTACAGGCACCTACAAAGGTTCTCTTGTCTCTACTCGTTTTAATTGTATAACTTTCACTGTGGTTTAAATCAGTGCGAAGTTATTTGTGATAATCTTGTCTACACTGTTAAAAATGTTTCATTAAATTTAATCAAGAAATACATGAACCAGTATTCATGTATTTTTTTTTATTAAATTCAATGAAGAATTTTATGAAATATTCATTGCGGAACAATAATTTTCATGAACAGTACATTAAATTTTCTTCAAGTTTCATTAAATTTCCTCAAAATTCATTAAATTTTTTTGAAAATTCATTAATTTTATAGTAAATTTGCATTAATATGTGTTTAATATACAAGAAACTTAAATTTAATGTATTATTTTTCGTGAAAAGTGCATTAAATTTAATGATATTTTTAACAGTGTAATATAGAAGACACTCGTATTGATTTTTCATTTTTATTTAATGGAACGATTTCTTTAACGAACATAACATTAGAACTTGTATATCTTGTGGAATGTGACAGAAAAATACGAAATTACAGATAATAAATAATTAGAAATATTCTACTTGTAAACATAATTAATATTAATGTACGGCGTAATTCCAATATTTATTCTATGGGGTTATACACAATATGTATGACATAACTTAAGAAATGAACCAATCGATTTCAATATGATTTGATGTTTCAATTCGAATGAGATTCCTCGATACGAAAGGAAGAAAAACACAATTCATAATTGTGCTGCCATGCATACCTTACCCTGTACAGCGTATGAGGAATGAAGGTAAGAATTCTCGGTTGGAAATAATTCTCCTCTTTTCACTTTCGATTTCCTTTCCCGTGTCTCGGAAAGAGCCCCGGCCCCATACTCTTTCGGTCATTAGCTCGGTCATATCCCTGCTCCCACCGCACTCTTACATACTATTTGCATCCGACATAGGTCCCAGCCGGAATTCATAGCCCCGCGGTGCCCGTTGCAGAATGCAGCCGCGACGCGAGTGCATACTTTGCGGCGCCCGCCCTAATCATCCCCGGCCACGATTCTCTCTCGCTATCTCGCTTACCCACTTACTTAGCCCCGCGTATTTTCGGTCCTTGAGATGTCGAACAGATACCCGACGGTCGACAACGAACCATTCGAAACACGCACCGCTCAAGGACGCGGGCGCGTTGCGATTTCAAGGATCGATCTCATACCGAGAATGGCTTGTTTTATGAATGCCGAGTCTTCTTCCTTCTTGAAAGACGAATATTGAATATGAAAGAAAACTGATCTGATAGAGTAATACGGGTTTCAGAAAAATGAGCAATCTAACTTGTTAATTCGGAATGTATTAAGGATGTATTGGCTATGGCTATACAGTCAATCCCAAAAGTGTATGTAACCCATAACGCATTGATCACGCATATACGCGTAGCTCAGTTATATCTATGTATATATATATATCAGTATTCGTCGGTATGTTAACGACAGTGGTGCCACGTTTCCGTCCTCTCTTCGATGAATTTGTAATTTTTTTATTATATTTTAATCAATAAGTTTTTTTAAAGTTCATGAATGATGATTATTTTCTTCAGAAGTTTGTTCATAAAACACTGGCGATTTGATATGAACTTTTCAAGCGTTTGCCACCGGTTTTTCTGGTTTATTTTCGAGATCAAAGTGAATGTTTCCTTGGGTTGTTGCTAATTACCATGAGTGGATGCAAATTTTAAATCGCTATAATTTTTCAAAAAACCCATGTATTGATTTAAAATTTTACAGGTAGCTTTTCAATAATAATCTATAATAACATCGTTTAAGCAATCGCCCATAAATCCTTAAATAAGTTTAATACTTGAAATTGCGTAAGAATTATCTAAGTGTATATTTTGCTAGTCCTGTGTACTTGGAAGAATGTGTGTCAGAGAGAAAGTTTAAAAATCCGACACAATTCGTCGATGAAATGATAGATAACAAAAATGGGATGAAGTATTTATTTGAATATAGCGAAAAATACGACTGCAGTAAAAGGAGTAAGAATGGTGAAGGGGCAATGGAGTTCTCGATTCCACTTTTCGAATGTTTGGTCGTTTGCCAGAGCAGGCATCGACCCCGGTAATTCAGTGGGCGCGCCCGGCTCAATATCCGTAAGAGCGATTCGAGGATTCATATCAACCTCATTGGTACCCTTACGTTTTTCAGAGAATTTTCGATCGGACGTTTAAACAATTCCCCTTATCTAATCGACGCCTTCGCACGTGCTCTTTTCTTTACAAAACTAATGCAATCCGAAAATAAAGAATCAGCGATAAATTCGACAGATCCTTTACAAAGCTTAAAGTCGGATGCGCCTGCAGCCTAACGACTCGATGAACGAAAAGATGTCATGCTCGATTTGAATAAAAATGCGAGAACACGATGTCGGAGTACTGTTGGATCTTGTCAAACTACATTGGACATTTTCGAAAGCTCGGGATTCAAATATTGCGTGGAACGATGGTTACGGAGGTTCGTGACAGCAGACGCTATAGGAAACTCGCGAGCGCGGACATTTGAATAACCATCTCGCTACTCATGAACTCTCATCGTTGCGTCGATATTACGGGAGCGCAATAAGCACCTACGCAACCGCGCGTGGGTGTAACGCCGGACTTTTTTCCACGAATATACCGTTCCGGATATTTCTCTATGTCAGCGCAAAGTGTACTCGACGTGATCGTGCGCGCGGACGATAATATGCGGGTGTATATGCTTCAGGAAGAGACTGAAACGTCATTGTAACCGTTGGATCGTAAAGACGTTATTTCTAATTCCAGACACGTTCAAGACTGAACGACGATTTTCAATTAATTTGTTAGCCTTTCGTGAATGTAAAATTACGATATTGACAAGCAAGCATAATTAATTCTTTGATGGACGCTACACAAGCTGCATTCTTAAATGGCAAATGCAAATATGCAAATAGGAGAATGAAATGATTGACTGACTATAATTGGCAACGTTCTGTGCGGTATGAATATAATTTCAAAGACAGAGTTCATAATAGATATTTAACACATCTTCGGAAATAATAAAGGAAAGAATTGTGTTCCATCTATGTAAGAATAGAAGAAAAATCTTGTTTACAAAACGGAAAATTAGCATTCATTATTCAGGTATAGTCGATATCCCGACAATAAAATTTGTAGAAAGAACACGCGTATAGCTGGTCTTATCTGAAGCACGTGCACGGAAGTCATAATCTACACGTACAAGGAATATACTGACGCATAATATCTTGGAATTACATATGCCTGGAGGCCTAGGTCAGTGAGTTAAGAGACTGCGGTACTTAAGGCCGGATGTGGAAACAAGTAGAGACCTTACGAACGCGGTGCGTACACGTACTATGTACGTACCACGAACGAAGAAATGGGATCAACAGCGTATTTACCTGATATATCTCTATCAAAGTCCTGTAATTACGTTATTTATAGTTACTGGCCGCAGACGTTCAGACCTGAGCGACGTCCTGCTAAAAAGGACATAGAAATGTCTATTCTAACAACAGAAACGATTTACGTGGTAGAAAGTGAGGGCTCACAGTTTCCTGTGCTCTAGATGTTTTGAAAAGCATTCGAAGGCTAATATCACACTAGAACTCTTATATATAATTTTCGATTAATTTCCTTTCTGCTGATGATAAAATATATATTTAGGAAACATAATTTTTCTCTTGCTCTTTTATTAGATTCCGGTATTACGATCTACGTTGGATTCGAGTCTTCCAGTTAACCGCTGTTAACTATTCTAGTTATTATCAGTGCCTCTGATCTAAGTCAAATATTAGAAATTGCTACTCTTTGGAGAAGAAATAAAGATTTAACGATCATCGATGATTGGTCACAATTTATTTTATTGTTGGCTTCTTGTTGGGCTTATTCTTTGATAGTCTACATATTTGTAAGATAAAACCGGTGATGATAAGTGATTATAGGTGAATCCCGAAGTAAACGTGTGTACCGCAAATTTACGAACGTTCGCGAGCTCGATGCAATTTAACTCGCCAATCTCAGTCGTGGGTAAGTTAGAATTAGCGGGTCCATGAAGTATGCCTGGCAAAATCATCAACCTGTAGCTAATTGGACGGCAGGCTACACCTGCGGGCGGCCAAGTAACAGTGCATCACGTAGAATGTAGAATATTGTAGAAGACACGCTCTCTCGTGAATTTCACTGTTTGTACATATGTACGTCGAACGATGTTTCAAGAAAATCGTTAGAATACATTGCGTACAACTTATTGTATATTTTGCCTCTGGCTTTTGCGGGAGTGGATCGATACGTAGAAGTGATTACATACTCTTCCTATAATTTGTATAGCAGGCTGAATAGCGGATTTGTTCAATAATTCAACGTTTAAAGCAACTATGGTATTATTCGAGACTCTTGTATGACAGTGAGAATCAAATGCTTAGTCAGTAAATACAGTTAATTATTTCGCAATTTTCTGTACATTTAGTGAACCAATCTACCAAACTACTCAAAAAAGCTCAGATCGTGTTTAGTCCGATTTTTAAAAAGTTATTTAATTTCAAATATATAATGTGCTCTCAATTTTGTTCTTAATTATATACCAAGGATTACAGCATGATGAAACACATTTGTATAAAATTTGTTTAAAATAACACCAAGCAAATTTTACATACTTTTCCAAAAATTTAGAAATACGTAGACAGGGACATAATAGAGATAATATACATCGTTGTAGTAAAAGACTGAAATTCCTGTTTCACCTATTCGCGCTTACAGTTACATCTGTCTACAAAATTACTATTCGCCATATAATTTCTCTGAACCTGAGCTGCTACGGGACCTGTAGTACAGGTATAAAATTCTAAAGGAGCAAGAATCAACTTTCACTCAAATATATGTAGCATCATGAACACTTTAAACTTACAAATTTCTCTTGCTCCAATCTAACATTCTTGATGTAATTTTAATGTAAGGAAGTGATTGTCGCGCGTGCGCTGAAATAAAATTGTTATCNGTATATAATGTGCTCTCAATTTTGTTCTTAATTATACACCAAGGATTACAGCATGATGAAACACATTTGTATAAAATTTGTTTAAAATAACACCAAGCAAATTTTACATACTTTTCCAAAAATTTAGAAATACGTAGACAGGGACATAATAGAGATAATATACATCGTTGTAGTAAAAGACTGAAATTCCTGTTTCACCTATTCGCGCTTACAGTTACATCTGTCTACAAAATTACTATTCGCCATATAATTTCTCTGAACCTGAGCTGCTACGGGACCTGTAGTACAGGTATAAAATTCTAAAGGAGCAAGAATCAACTTTCACTCAAATATATGTAGCATCATGAACACTTTAAACTTACAAATTTCTCTTGCTTCAATCTATCATTCTTGATGTAATTTTAATGTAAGGAAGTGATTGTCGCGCGTGCGCTGAAATAAAATTGTTATCGATTTATAAAATAGGAATTGCATGTATTTACACTATGTAGATGCAAACTTTGCTATTTGTTTCATGTCCCTCGAGAATGCAACGACTGTTACAGTTTCAGCCGCGCCAAAATTATTTGTTCAACAATAACTCTTCGCTAATCCTCAGGGCGGATTACCTAGAGACTTCCTGTCAGTTATGCGTAACGAGTAGGAATATTAGTCAACCGGTGACACTGGTTTGCGTTTCAACTTGTTTCGCACCATTCCGCATACNTTTCCTGTCAGTTATGCGTAACTAAGTCGTAGTAACGAGTAGGAATATTAGTCAACCGGTGACACTGGTTTGCGTTTCAACNTGTAGAAGTGATTATATACTCTTCCTATAATTTGTATAGCAGGCTGAATAGCGGATTTGTTCAATAATTCAACGTTTAAAGCAACTATGGTATTATTCGAGAATCTTGTATGACAGTGAGAATCAAATGCTTAGTCAGTAAATACAGTTAATTATTTCGCAATTTTCTGTACATTTAGTGAACCAATCTACCAAACTACTCAAAAAAGCTCAGATCGTGTTTAGTCCGATTTTTAAAAAGTTATTTAATTTCAAGTATATAATGTGCTCTCAATTTTGTTCTTAATTATACACCAAGGATTACAGCATGATGAAACACATTTGTATAAAATTTGTTTAAAATAACACCAAGCAAATTTTACATACTTTTCCAAAAATTTAGAAATACGTAGACAGGGACATAATAGAGATAATATACATCGTTGTAGTAAAAGACTGAAATTCCTGTTTCACCTATTCGCGCTTACAGTTACATCTGTCTACAAAATTACTATTCGCCATATAATTTCTCTGAACCTGAGCTGCTACGGGACCTGTAGTACAGGTATAAAATTCTAAAGGAGCAAGAATCAACTTTCACTCAAATATATGTAGCATCATGAACACTTTAAACTTACAAATTTCTCTTGCTTCAATCTATCATTCTTGATGTAATTTTAATGTAAGGAAGTGATTGTCGCGCGTGCGCTGAAATAAAATTGTTATCGATTTATAAAATAGGAATTGCATGTATTTACACTATGTAGATGCAAACTTTGCTATTTGTTTCATGTCCCTCGAGAATGCAACGACTGTTACAGTTTCAGCCGCGCCAAAATTATTTGTTCAACAATAACTCTTCGCTAATCCTCAGGGCGGATTACCTAGAGATTTCCTGTCAGTTATGCGTAACTAAGTCGTAGTAACGAGTAGGAATATTAGTCAACCGGTGACACTGGTTTGCGTTTCAACTTGTTTCGCACCATTCCGCATACACGTAAATATAGGATGAAATATAATATTCAAACGCTTTTATAATAAACGGATTCTTAACTATCTAACTCTAAGATTTAAAAGATTAATCTCTCAGTTATTATGAGATGTACTTTCCCTTATAATCAATTTTAAGTTATACATCCAAGAATCTTTAAACTAATATATTTAACGCGTATTTTGTACAAGGCTAATAATGATAATGACGTTGTTCATGTTGATGCGTGCATAATTGTAAAAAATATATGGCAACCCCCGTGAAATATAATAAAAAATGGAGTATGCGAGTTCTCACCTCATGCACTTTTGTATATTTATCACATTCGATTTCCATGCTAACACGAGAAATTGAGGTTTATTCGAGCATCTTCTGTTCGCTCGATTAACTTAAATATTACTGAAGTATATTGAGGAAAATATTGAATGTATATTGAGAAAAATATTGGGTGTTCTATTAAAAATTCAGAGCTGAAATTGATTATGCAAGATGGACAGTTTTCGTATTGAATAATGTCTTAAAAGTATATTGTCTACTTAATAACTACTGACACTGATGTGGTGTCTTCTTATACTTCCACAACGGTCACTTAATCCATGCAGTAGCGCAGGGTCCCAGTCTTTCATTTTGTGTGAATTCTTCTCGGACACGTCCTATTTTTTTATTAGTAACATTGTTAATAGCATTGGACAAAAAATGGAAAAAGAACCTTTGACTCAGTATTTCACCCTCAGAGCGCATTCTGGGATACCCTGCACAGTCGATTGATCTTTACGCAAAATCATACGGACGCTTCATTTGATAAAAAGTATGAAAATTGGTATTAAATTCTCTCCTAACTCTCAAACATTTAATTTAGTCAAATACGTATAGCGCAATGGCATTAAAAAGCTGAAATTGGAGTATTGATGAGAGTAAGAATAAAAAGCTGAACGGCAATAAGTCTCGCGATTCTGAGATCGTCAACGAGAGGCGAAACGGTCGTAATGTAACACCTGTCGACGTACCCGCGACGCCTAAATTATTCGATAATAGCTCTCTGCGCTAATCCCCCCGCGGCAGATTAGTCCAAGCTCTTCGTCAGTCATGTGCGCCGAATAGGAGTATTAGTTTCTGTCACTGGATCGCGACAGCCTGTATAACGGACGAACCAGGTTCTCCGCCTCTTTCCCTCTCTCTGTTCCACTCACGGGCACGGTAGATATTTGCGGCCGACTGCGATTCGCGAGAACGACTCCGTGGCAGCCGGCGTTACGCAATACCGAGGACACGTCCGATGTCCAATGCATCGCGTAGCGGAATTAATTTTTAGGACGGGATAGTAGATCGAGACTGGCTCTCGCATGACGTTTCTCGAGAATCGTCTGACGCGACGGTTACGATGGCCTACCTGTATAATGGATACAACGGAGATCAATTACGACTCGATCGGACTCACCGAAACTATCAATTGTAGTGCTCTCTCGCGAACCGATTCTCATTTACTCGTACATGTCTCTGCTAGTGATGGGCACCATCGACTAAGAACTATCGATTTAGTCGATACTAACCAACGATATTTTTAGTCGACTGATTTTTCTGAATTATCGACTACATCGAAACCAACTTCAGGCGGCTAAATTATCGGCAACTCGATGTTCCAATTCAGGCGGCTGGAAATAATATATCGCTCGATGTTTCGATGTTTCGATGATCCAAAGTTCAAGTAGCTGAAATATATATCAAATAGTTCGATAATCCAATTCAGACGACTAAAATAATATTGTAGATCGATGATTAGGACATTCTGTCGTTCAAATAAGGTTAAGAACAAAGAAATACTTATACTCCATGCACGTATGCATTACATACATACATACATATTATCACAGCCGACTCTAGTACTAGCCGTGCTAAGAGACTTGGCATCACTGTTAATGGCGGAATCGAGAGGCCTATTTTCGCGAATGACAAAACGGTACTCGCGATTACAATTAACGTTTTTTTTAATATATAAACATATTAATTTGTAGTATTTGTCATCAATTATGTATAACAAAGGTATAAGGATTATAAATATGGCAAGCACAAGTGATAAAAGTGTCTCGGATGTTTATAAATGTGTTATTCATTCCATGGACTCTCGGGACAGTTTTGTGTCGTGATTGATTATATCTGAAATATCTACGGACTTTTCAGGAAAACATGAATGTGAAGGGTGATAAAACAATCTGTAGATTAAATAGAATCGTTTAGAAATGCATTGAATGAATTNTATTTCTTGAATTGTAAAGGATAGCGGAACTGGTTTTTTGTTAGATTATTAAGCTGCTTCTACAGTATGTAACAAAACATTATTATGTAACAAATTTGTTTAAGTTACAATTTTAACCAGACGACAATTGATTCCGCGGCGAGTATCTCGCGATTCGTTTAACGGCGTCTTGTGTCACCGTGAAGTCGCGTGCCACGCACAAGTGAGAAACGGACGGTTTCGTCGTTTCTACGGCCGTTGAGAGGAATAGAAGGGTCGAGAGCGACGTATAGGCATGTCCGTGGTGCAGAAGGTGACAGAACGGAATCCGTAAATTGGCTTCGAAATAGTACGGTAGGACATATACGCGCAGGCAAAGCACCTTGCGTAAATCTCGTGCGTGGGCCATGGAGCGAGGTACCAAGAAAGTGGCGCAGGATAATCCCTTCATCGCGAATAACAGTTGTACACCCTTTCGTCCGCTTCCTTTGTCATTTGTTTCCTTATTCTTTCGGGCACGCCGCATAAATTGCTCGCCGTGCATCTACGGAGGAATTATAGGATCTTAAATATACTTATGCGTTTATGCGTCCATATGTCACTCTGGAACTGCTCGACTCTTTGTCATGTCACGTTTTGTTGTTCCCTCGCCGCGTGAGATTCGTCTCGAGCTGACTGTTTGAAAATTTAGAGCCAATTTATTTACGGCGTTTGTACTGGAAATTGCATTCTTCGAAGTTCACGAATTTCAGAGAAATTACGAAATTAATTATAACACGATGGAATTCTCTTAAAAGTTCAGGTGAATAAAGAAAAAAATATGAGATTGTGTAAATCTGCAAGGCGTTCGACAACTGATGGGAAACATCTTAAGGGGTGATTCTAGAACCCAAAATAAGGCAAAAATCAAGAGTGAAGTTCGAGGCTTTATTGTTTACTTATATGCGATTTAAAATTATTCTTATCGGCATTAATTCAGGTAGAACGTGTACCTAACAATCCAAATGCCAGTGTACTTCATAGCGGTTCCTGTTAAGTTGGGCGCGTTGCACTTCGGGGATCATTGCCTGCACAGCGAGGTTCCTTTGACCAGTAATGATCCTCAGAATGCAACGTGCTTAATACAACGATAACTGCTAGGAAGTACACATGCTAGAATTTAGAGTTTTCCATGCATGTTGGATCGGGGAGCCACAGGCGATAAGCAAGTTTGCCTACCATCAAGTGCAATTAATCGTTTATTACTAAAAACGGACACAATTTTATTGTTCCAGACTTGTTGTTATTTTGGTTTCTAGAATCAACCCATTAAATTTTGTTGTCAGTTGCCGAACATTTTGTATATTTATAGCAAGAGTAACATACTGCGCTTTACAATAGGAATTTCTACACTTCCATATTTCGAGATGAAAAACACAAGGGAGGACAGTTATAGAAACAAGCAGACAAATCTTTACGCTTCTCTGTATTAGTAATGCTGTTGGCGCATCATTATTGGTTTTGTCGTTGACGCGTTTCTGCCGTGCTCAAGCGAGTTGAGCAAAACGCGAGAGTATCTCTTTAACAGCCCGTACACGACAGATTTAATACATCTGCCGAACTAATTGGCCGGTGTTGCCGATGAAGTGGCTGCTCAACTCTTCTCACCCTTCCGATCCCCCTACCGCGACCGCGCGGTTATATGATTATTAATTTCTTCGCCTTTTCACTTAACAAATGACATACACGCTCGCGAAACTCTCTCCTTTGATTATTTCGAGATGTAAATTGCCCGATCAAGTAACACTCGATTCTACTTTCACCCCATAAGAACTTCTTTATTTCAGAAAATCGGTTTCTCTCTCCGATTCTAAACAGATACTTTATAGATTAATCTACTGGATCATTAGAATCATTCATTTTCTAACAATTATAATAATTATTTATATATGTCTCATGCAAATCTGAATTGAAACAAAAAGGCTTCTCAACAGCTGAAATCAAAATCAGTAACTATAATTTCGATTCGTCATTTAAAGCTAGAGAGTCAATAAATTATTATTTAACAACCATAAAATCTACGTTTCACTGTACACCGCACTCCCCACTGTTTCTGCGTGTGTATTACGGAGATCTTTGGCTCTTGATCATGAACTACGACGGTCTACCTGCCATCTCCTTCTCCACCTCCGCATTTCATATGAAAGATCCATAGGGAGGTTGCGTGTTGCGCGAACGCTTACGGAGTGAAGAGGAAGACGGGAACGAGGATGATAGAATTCGACGCGGATTCCACTGCCGGACGGAAATAGAGAGGCCGCGCATCGAGAATACCATCGGTTCACATGCCGCATTACGATCTACCGGTACACTCCTGATTCATTTGTGCAAATTAAGTGTAAAATCACAGAATTCCATATAATACACTAGTCTGCAAACGCACTATAATACGACGTACATTACAGCACATGTATAGTACAACACGCATTGCTTACAAACGTGAGATAGCAGATAGTCGTTTATTAATAAGTAGATGCATCCGAATGTAATGGATACTACGTATACTGAAGAATAGCGTCGGATAGCATCAGACAAGAGTTTCCATTGATGAGAAAGGAAGAGCAATATAAACATGAGTGTGAATGATTAAATAGGTGTTGTTTTGCGCATTGTTAGCAACATCGTTTGAGGGAGAATCCAGTTGTCTGGTTACAATTTCCGAAAAGGCTTATTTTTAGATTGTAATACTTGTTAATACTACTTGGAATAAGAAAATTGTATGAAAATGAAATATAAAACTCATGCTTGGAAAGTGGCACAGTTTGATACTGGAAAATTTGTACCTGTTAACAAATGACTATCGTCCTCGCGATGATGATAATTTAATTTGCCTCAAGCTCGCAGTTTAGTACGGCTTGGGACAGTGAAGTTTAGCCTGCCGCTGCGTATGTGTGCGTCTCCTAGCGGGACTCATTGATATTTCAATGTGTATGTATATATCGAAATTTCAATGTGTCCCGCTAGGGAACGCACACAAACGCAGGAGGTGGCTAAACTTCACTGTCCCTGATTGTACATAGATACATGTATTAGAAGTCTGTGCCTAGAACACACAGTTAGGAGAAAATTAATCATCAACGGAGAAATGATAATTACAAGCCAAATGTTTCTTGTTTCCACTGATTATTACATAAGTTCTGTCTCAATTAATCATTGTGTAAGTGCGGGGTCGATTGTTTTGTCATGATTCCAAGATTAGTTAATTGAGTTTTTGTTACGAAATTAATTGCGAAATTTTGTTGCAGCATATTTGCATACAACCATAAACAGAAAGGGAATGAGTAACGAGGAAAAGTGTATGAAATTGAATGAACGGTAAAGAGAAAGTTGAGTCTGTTAATGGGCACTGATTGTTGCTTGCGCTTATAAATTTATGTAACAATGCTCTCGTTACCTTTTACCGTACTGCCCGGAAGAAAGTTCAAAAGCAGTGAGTTGCTTTTAAGACTTCATGCAGATTCCCTCTTAAACCTAAACCTTCTATTTCATTTNCAACATCGTTTGAGGGAGAATCCAGTTGTCTGGTTACAATTTCCGAAAAGGCTTATTTTTAGATTGTAATACTTGTTAATACTACTTGGAATAAGAAAATTGTATGAAAATGAAATATAAAACTCATGCTTGGAAAGTGGCACAGTTTGATACTGGAAAATTTGTACCTGTTAACAAATGACTATCGTCCTCGCGATGATGATAATTTAATTTGCCTCAAGCTCGCAGTTTAGTACGGCTTGGGACAGTGAAGTTTAGCCTGCCGCTGCGTATGTGTGCGTCTCCTAGCGGGACTCATTGATATTTCAATGTGTATGTATATATCGAAATTTCAATGTGTCCCGCTAGGGAACGCACACAAACGCAGGAGGTGGCTAAACTTCACTGTCCGTGATTGTACATAGATACATGTATTAGAAGTCTGTGCCTAGAACACACAGTTAGGAGAAAATTAATCATCAACGGAGAAANGATCGAATTATTCGAATGCATAATCGAAACTCGTCCCATTCAACGTTGATTTCGTCTATTTGCAGCGAGAGCTGCGCCCTAGCCGTGAACCTCGCACCAGGAGCTTTCGATCGCGATCTATNTTAGGAGAAAATTAATCATCAACGGAGAAATGATAATTACAAGCCAAATGTTTCTTGTTTCCACTGATTATTACATAAGTTCTGTCTCAATTAATCATTGTGTAAGTGCGGGGTCGATTGTTTTGTCATGATTCCAAGATTAGTTAATTGAGTTTTTGTTACGAAATTAATTGCGAAATTTTGTTGCAGCATATTTGCATACAACCATAAACAGAAAGGGAATGAGTAACGAGGAAAAGTGTATGAAATTGAATGAACGGTAAAGAGAAAGTTGAGTCTGTTAATGGGCACTGATTGTTGCTTGCGCTTATAAATTTATGTAACAATGCTCTCGTTACCTTTTACCGTACTGCCCGGAAGAAAGTTCAAAAGCAGTGAGTTGCTTTTAAGACTTCATGCAGATTCCCTCTTAAACCTAAACCTTCTATTTCATTTTACGAGAAATACTATAAAAATGAAGATAAGAGATTTAATAAATTTTTGCTTTATTAGAATAATTATACAATTAGTTAAGTATTAACTCATTGCTTCTTTTACAGAAAGTCTGGTATCACGTAAATGTCGTTATCTGTCTTCGAAATGATTAATATTTACAGATCGAAGAAGAGTATTTCCCAAGAGAATGAGCGAAGCGTTAGGTTCGGAGGGTATACAAGAGAGACCGTGCAGACCAACTTGCACAGTTTGCCTTCGACCTCCAGGTGATTCTGTGTGCGAGGGCGACCCTGATGATTATCCCGCGGACCGAAGGCTGAATCCATCGTAAACGTCGACGTCACGAAACAGACGCCACCCACTGACTACGATTTCCTCGACTTCTTTGTTCGCTTCGCTCGAAACGAAGAGGAATCGTGGGGACTGAATAAGTATAACAATCATACGCGTGCAATTTGTCATAATTGGAGCCGAAAAATCACTGTTATTGCGAGACGGCGGAATGTCGGGCGACGATCCTGCTCATATTTATTAATAATTCCGCTAGAAAGATAGGGGAATGGAAGATCTCGTGTAATTAGGCTCGCGTACCAGTCGAGATAAAACTGAACCTCGTCGGGCATCACTCTTTATCCAGTGACAGCTCGCGTTCCTGGTCGGATTAGAGCAGATGATCGACATAATTAAAAAGCACCGTTAACCAGTGACACCGTGCGCCGCGAATTATCAGCAGTTTGACCTAGACAAATAAGTTTCGAGCCGCGACGTGGCGCCGAT
The DNA here is from genome assembly GCA_019453355.1 of Ceratina japonica. Classification (NCBI taxonomy): domain Eukaryota; kingdom Metazoa; phylum Arthropoda; class Insecta; order Hymenoptera; family Apidae; genus Ceratina; species Ceratina japonica. Next base: position 199,642 of record SMSR01014352.1, read on the forward strand.
AAATCTTTCAAAAGAAACGAGGACGCCTAACGACTGTCATTGATACAAACTATCGGAGCATGGCAGCCGGCTTGGCTGGACGTGGCTACGAGGATGCAGCGAGATGTGAAAGAATCAAAATCGACACGACAAACACCAGCGAGGATGAGAGCAAAACAAAGAAGCCGGTGCAGCCTGCTGAAATAACGATCGCGCCTCGCAGGATTTATACGTCGACATAGGGAAGCGGCTAGGCAAAAAGTGTCCGCTGTCAGTGACATTGCTTAGCGTCGTGTTATCTTGTCGTTGTGTTAGATGCAGCGAATATCGCGGACGAATCTCGATTCTCTACGATGCGGAATGATCGAGGTTCCAACGATCGATGGATCGTCCAATGGCCAATTCTTTTGTTACTCTTTCATAGTGGGACTTTCATGGAAGTTTCTGTTCACCTGATTACACAAATATTGAATGTGTTTTGTTCTTGTAAACACGTTCCATTAGTTTAAAGTTTAAACCATTTCTTTTTAAGTAGAAAGCATCTGAATACCGGAATAGGATTATCTACAATTTCCGTCAAGTTACATCAATCTTTCAATAGAAAGAGATTTAAACTTTCAATCAGTGCAACACTTTATCTCCATTTGTAAGTAATGTCCTGAACTTTGTTTCAGTACAATTATATAAGTGACAATTTGTCATTGAAAGAGGCGGTGTCAATTATTCGAACGCATAATCGAAACTCGTCCCATTCAACGTTGATTTAGTCTATTTGCAGCGAGAGCTGCGCCCTAGCCGTGAACCTCGCACCAGGAGCTTTCGATCGCGATCTATGACAGCTATATACCTAGTGGATGCATAGATCGTTTTGCTGATAAATGCGTAACGCGCACGTTAAGTCAGAAAGCGGCAATTTATGGTTCCACGCCGTCGCGACGATTCTATTTATAATTGCGCGGAACCGAGGGAACAGAACACGCGGTAGGCCCTACGCGCCTCACGGAACCTGCCTGTCCACCTTTCGGAGTCGTCGTTTTCTCGATTTTTGCGATGCTTTATAGATCGATGTCGTTTACCGATCGCGATTCTTATCGGTTCCGTAGCCCTCGTCGACGAGAAATGACCCGGAAAGCTAATCGATAAAGGGTTTTTAAACGGTACCCGTACAGATTAGACGATAATCGATCAGACTGGTTACTTACAATTAGATCGACGATGTAATTTAGATAGCCTTATAAAGGATGTTTAACTATGGCACGAAATGTGTGTGCGTGTGTTGCGATTTGTGTAGGAGCCAACAGAATAATCAAAATGCAAATTCTACGTGGGCAGCAAAGACCGGAGAAATAAGATTATCTATTAGAATAGTAGTGCTGTAGCGTTAGAAGTATTATAATCTTGTGTTGCAAGTTCATTCGTCATTAATTTCTTGTCACACAAATCACTGGTTGCCTACGATTGTATCTAATTATACGTAACAATATATGTATAAGATATATTATATGTCCGTTGTTTTTTAAAATAGAAAATAAAACCATTGAAATTGCGTACATTAGAAGAATGAATTGTTCAATTATTATACTGTTGAAGATTTTTCCGATTTGAATGCAGTAATATAGTTACCATTTTATCTAATTTTCGATTCTAAGTCCACCGGGACGACTCCGCGGGTCTCCGCCAGTGAGGGGAACTGTAAATTATAATTTTCGATTCTAATAGTTTACCATCCATCGCCCTAGTTTAGTAATTCGTGACAAGTGAAACAAGTCGAAAGAGGAATGTCCTACTAGTCACAACATGTTCGGCAATAGAACGAAAGCGAAATCAGCGTTGTTACCTATATTGATCGAATAATGGATTAACTTTCTTCACTTTCCTCTAATTCGATAATCGTCTCGTGGACGCACCTCATCTACCGAATTCACATTGTTGTTACGTGCCGCCCAGACAGACAAGAATACACTATACGCGTAAATAACTGTTCCAGCGCGCTGTTCTAACTTTCTAATTGGTAATAATTGTTGGGAGAAACGATTCGTTTAATACCAGGCCATTATTTTTAGATTTTGGATCACATATCTTTTTATTCTGTATTTAAAAGGGAATAAATTATACGTAAAATATATTCGATAAATACTAATTACCAATTTCATTGAGTGATTATTTTCGAATTTAAGAAGCATAAGTGTTTTTCTAACACATTTCACAGACCTAAGAAACCATTCGCTTAATTATAGCAAACGACTAAAAATAAACGGGACTTGTTGTCAAATAGCTGAGTCTTAAAATGATGAAGGTACGCATACAAGAGCGACGGGAAATGTGATCTAGACGCATGCTTTAAACTCATTAGCGGCTAAGAACGAACACCATATCACTGTCATCTTGTCACCAAGTCCGGTCTCACCAGCTCTGATCTCTTGCCTCAATCAACATTCACCTTTTAAAATTTCTTTTTGCAAAACTAACGACGTTTGTCGCGCCTTTCACCTTAGCACTCTAGAGATCCAATGTTTTGCGGTCATTGTTAAAATCCTTTCGTTTTCTATACACAGTGGTTAAACAAAATCACCGCAGAACATGGCGTGAAAGTAAAATTGACTAGAAAACTAAAATTACTGAAGAAAATAAGGAATCTATTTCTCCGTGTTCAGAGAAATTCACGTATCAATTCGCATTAATTAAAGTTCACTGTCACGAAATAATAACATTAATAATACTTCTATAATTGTTCAGCCACGATTAAAATGCATTTCTGTGAACGATGAATAAGTACATACATTTAGTTGTGCATTGATTTTACTAAGTACTTAGATTCGCATGAAACGAATTATAAAATTTGTATAATGACAAACTGTTACCGTAAGGTAAAATGGAATATCATTGCACTTTTGCATATGAATAAATTATGATTAATTTCAGTTGATACACGATGACAATATTACTGTACGTATTCAATTTACATTGTACTTATCTATTTGTAAGAGATTCTATAATACGACAACGAGAACGGTGCATGCAATTTCCTGCAAGCAGATTTACGATCCACCCGTACGATTTCTCGAACGCATAACCAGGTCACAATCATGTCGACACTTCCTGCGGAACGTGTACCCGGAGCAACGGAATACCCTCGGACAATCTTGATGTAAATAATGCACGCACATTCGTCAACGGAACACGGTGCAACGTTTGCAAACAATACAACATACAACTCGGTTTCCAGTGTAATTCTTTTCATTCGCTCAATTAAGAACACATCGTCTATGCATTGTTATCAGTGGCACCTCACTTTCAAGCGTGATTCTAAGCGTAAAATGTCGGAGAAAGATAATACGAGTCGTACGCGCGCGCGGAAACTCTTTTGTCGTCGTTCCTAATTCTTAACCAGTGTAAACGAATACGTATAATTTGTTAAGTATTTATTCGCCAAGAATTGTGTGCTAGACAATAACGTCAAGAAAGTAATGTGAATCAGATCGCATCCGACGTATATGCATGCTGCGAAAAGGTTCAAACCTCGTACAATATTAGGTTCTCTCAATTAAGATTAATTATAGTTCTTTCGCAAGACCACGATTAGCAAATACAGTGTCAAGCATCTGTCATATAAGTTATTATTAATTTATTGTTTAATTTATACCTATGAAATAAAGTGCAGAAAGTCATGCTCTAAATTGTAAAACCGATTTAATTGTACGTTGATACAATAANCACATCCGACGTCTATGCATGTTGCGAAAAGGTTTAAATCTCGTACAATATTAGGTTCTCTCAATTAAGATTAATTATAGTTCTTTCGCAAGACCACGATTAGCAAATACAGTGTCAAGCATCTGTCATATAAGTTATTATTAATTTATTGTTTAATTTATACCTATGAAATAAAGTGCAGAAAGTCATGCTCTAAATTGTAAAACCGATTTAATTGTACGTTGATACAATAAGCACCCTTCGGTGATTCCTCGTTAAACCCGCCATTGCTGATTTTTAATGATCAAGGAAATCTTTGCAACATTTTCTTGTTATTATACAATACAGCAGTACACGCAACGTCCTTTGTGAAAATATTGGGAAATTTCGTGGTAATTGGTATCTACAATAATGAGAAGGGAATTGTTTTCATTCTCTGAGTGGAATGAGAACGACATTCTTAAACTCGTTTTGTGACTCATTAACATGTCACATTTATCAAAATTCTTTGCTTCGTATGTAGTTAGGACGAAACAGTTATTGCGTATGAATTATACCGAGATTAGGCGACGATTTTCTCACGGTATCTTCACACCTCTGACTATAAAACTATGGTTTTAATCCTTTCGCTACTATTATAAGATCGAATGTGTCGACTAATCTTACACGTGCTTTTCGCAAAATCTACAAAGATGGAATAGACATTTTTCACTACGTTCGACGCAAAATCACAAAGGAATCTCGTGGATTACCTTGGAGAAATACGTGGGATACCAAGAGGTAAGAACCGGAAACTACATTGAACTACGGTTATTCCGTTGAAGGTGAACTTCTCGCGTGATTCCTTCACTCGCACCCGCCGAACTTTCTCCATTGTCGATTTGATCAATCAATATTGTTACAATCCCGGCGGTGATAAAACCTGTACAACAAGCCGTGCGTTTCTACCTTATCAGAGGTCAAGATGTCGTATATCGATATTTTTATCGAAACCACGAAAATAATAGACTCCTGCTTCCAAGGGTTACACGTGCCGCGGTACCCGAGCATAACACGAGAACGAAGTTGTAATAATTACATAATGTGAATAGAATACAATAATAAGAGTATAAGATTTACGCATGAACTACTAAATTCATGAATGTAGTGTACGAGCTTTGCTGCCCATTTGAGTATTTACTTCGTACGCTTCATAAGAGACGTTAGGGCGGACCTACCAATTTTTTATGAAACATTTGGATCATTTTTGATACACGGATATTGTTACTTTATGGATTTATGCAATGCTACGTTAAGATGTTCACACAGTGAGAAAGACCCGATCGGTTTGATTAAAATTTTTATAAAAGGAACGATTTTTAATTATGATGCTGTTCGTTGGCTGTGCCAAGAATACAACTAAGAAATCATGACATATACTTGTCTAATTTTGAAAGAGAATTATGAAATATTGATAACTGAATTGCAGAGCTGATTTGATCGGTATTAGATTTTATATGCGAAATGGGTATTAAAATACAGAGCCTGGTATTGTTACATATACACATTCTGGAGTAAAAAATTCAAGCTGGACAATCTATTTTTAAGATGCGAGCACGTGCCCCTATCATGAAATGAAAAATTACCGTACGGCGTGGTGAATACTATTTCGATAAAAGAAGTGTTAGACAGAAAAACTAATGATTGATGACCGTTGATTTTACACTGAAACAATTCATATAATCCTTTTTTAACAGTTATTCCACGGTTACGTAAGCTGTTGATAAATTCAACTTTGCGAAATTGAGTAATAGAAAACGTACTAGCTGAAAACATGTGTAAAATAATTGACCAGCATAGAATATCGTAGTCATTAGCGTATATCACAGTGTACTGCATTTGCTCGGCACAGAAATACTGCTAGAGGCAAATAGAAAGTTACAATATTGTGAAACCGAAAAATTAAAAAATGTATAAAAAATTGTATAGATTATCGAATTTTAATTCTTGAAATGCATGAAATTTCCGAGACAAGGGCGTTATCAGTGCATTGTCGATATTTCAAAAATATATATACCGATAATAGCTAGGTAATCCAAGCGTGACAGAAATTATTATCATTACCTTGTTACAGCCGTCAGCGTAATTCTGAGCAAACAAGTCTTCCCTTTACAGTAATCTGGCTTCCTTTCGCGGTGCAAAAAATTGCGCAGAGATATGTATTATGTATATACATCGCATATATACGTAAGCAAAACTGGTTACATCAGACGAACGTTCCTAGTTTTCCTAATACGATTACATCTTAATTAACTGGATAATTTTAATTGCATTTGAAAAATGCAGGAACAAGCTTAATTAATTAGTTGCACACTGGCACACCATTAAACCTATGTTTATACGCCACATTTAAACGCTCGAACAAATGAATGAAGTAATCTTGTTACCCATTTTCGGAAAAATCACGATTAATGACTATCCTTACTTAACAATGTAACAAAAACCAGATTACTATCATCAAAAAATAGCTATGTTTATTTAACACGCCACGATGGCTACTCGATCGCCATTAAACGGGAACGAATCAGAATGGTAATCGTGTTATTATGATCTCCTGTAACTCTTAGTGCGCGATTCCTCAAGTGTAAAGCGCATACAGGGAAAATGATATAAGAAGCGAATATGGGCGTATTGCAACTGACCAAGGCACACGGCGCGGCGTTACACTACAAGAATTCCACGATTTTATCGTGCAACATTAGCTATAACGAAGCGTCGGGAGCAACGCGATATAATTATATTTATCACGGATAACGTTCCTTTCTTTTTTTCGTCGGGATCTAACCTCGCGTAAAGCCGTCCGCCACGCAGTACAGGCTGTCGCAGAAACTGTGGTACAACTAACTATTAAATAATGCTTTTATACGCAAGAGTAATTAAAAAAAAAGAATACCATTTTTCCATTTAGGACTTGTCGATTTTCGGGAAAAATTAGTTTGGAAACTCTTGATATTACCAAATTTTTAGTTCATATACAAATATCGGTTTCCGAACTCACTTTTCTCGAAAATAAATCTTTAAATGTGAAAAGATGCCATTCTTCATCGTCGACTTATTTATGCACGCAGAATGTAGAATCACTACTTCGTCAGTCGTGCTACGATTCTTAGGGCAGCCTGTATAACGCACAAGAATTCTTCTCGCATTCCGACGTATATGTATATCTCCGAGGAATGATGAATCGTTCGCGAGTAGCCGATCGATCTGGGGATCGACGCGGTATTGCTCGACCGCGTTATCGATCCTTGGACCACCGGCTAAACCCGGCAGCGTACCACGAAACCAAAGACTTCCGGGTCACCGTTTTCTTTCTACGCATAGTTGAGTTATCGAGACTGTCCATCGATAAATAATATTTAATTGTCTCATTCTTTTTAATAAACTTTCTATGACAATTCAACATATATTGGATGTGACTTGAGTAACATTTGTGTATTGCAAACATAATAGATGTAAACAAAACTAGAAGTTGCTTCACACGATAAAAGGATTAATGGAATGAATAAAATTTGGAGTGGGAAGAGTGGGAGGTAATTGACGTGATTTCACAAGAGAAAATTGGATAGTTTGTAACATACGTAGTGAAAGTTCCTTGTTCTTGTTATGAATGGAAAGGTAATACTTTTTCATACTAATACGTAGATTGTGGATTATATGTATTTATAGAAAGAACCGAATGTACAGAAAATATAAAAAACACAGACAATCTTTAAAGATATATGAAATAATCAAAGTTGCACGTGTATAACAATGTTTAAGAAAAAAAACTTTTATGCAAATCACACTTTTTTAATTGATACCACAAACAGTTTCATTTTTCATAAAACTTCGTAGCTTAATAAAATCAGTCAGAACTAAGGTCAGAAATAAACAACGTCTTTTTAAAACTTCAATTTTAAATCATCATCTGCACAGCTTTCTGCTGAAATAGAATTGTGTATATCGTTCAAACTTCCTAAGAAAACTATTTCTGTGGAGGATCAAGAACTGTCAATAACAGATCAGGAACTGACTGGTATCTCCACTCTCAAACAAAGAATTCCTTTTCCGTCTAGAGAACCTCAGTAGAATGTCTGTCATAAAAAAAGAGCCGGTCACACGCTTCACTAGTTACGATCATTGTAGGAACGACTGCTCCATAATATTTTTTCTCATTGGTACGAACATTCCTCAAACTGTATTAGTTTTTATACAAAGAAGGACGTGATAAATAGATTTAAACCACTGTTGAATCAAGAAAAAATAAGAAAATGAAGAAATCAAAATTATTGCCGTGTGTACGTAAATTAAGTTCGACGTGTATTTAGACAGAAATCCCTTATCGTACAATATCTGAAAAGACGGCAAAGATTAGAGGCCTATACATACGTAGTTGATCGTTGAATACAGCTAAAGCGTATGCACCCTTACAGTTTTGCCGGCTGGACGGCGGCGTGCCGCAACGAAGACGGTAGTTTCGTCATTTTTCAAAGCTTATTGGCTACACACCGCGAGGTCAGACTTCTGACAAGGAAGTGAGATGAGGGCGTTGGGCGGAGCACGTCTTTCTGCTCTTTCAGGAAGACCATCGGTAACCGAGAGTAGAGGAATTCCCTGAGCGATGTTTCAGACCGAACATAATGCATCGTCCGAGAGTACGGGAACGTTTCTCCGCCCGTATCGCGGCGTGGAAACGTGAGAAAAACTTTCCGCGCTGCACGTACATAGATACATACTATCTAGGCACTCCGGGACTCCGCGAATGTAACTTACAAGAAATTCCGGCCGCGATTGCATAAACTTTCCGCGGAGATTACGCGCGCGTAATAATTTCGAACGTTTCGATTGTTATGTCATCGAACGATTACGTTGGGAACACCTTGCGCGTGTTAATTGCCGTCGGAACGCCTCGGAGCATACGCGGAACAGTGCTCGGATGTTTATTGCCAGCCATTGCCAGCGACGNACAAAGAAGGACGTGATAAATAGATTTAAACCACTGTTGAATCAAGAAAAAATAAGAAAATGAAGAAATCAAAATTATTGCCGTGTGTACGTAAATTAAGTTCGACGTGTATTTAGACAGAAATCCCTTATCGTACAATATCTGAAAAGACGGCAAAGATTAGAGGCCTATACATACGTAGTTGATCGTTGAATACAGCTAAAGCGTATGCACCCTTACAGTTTTGCCGGCTGGACGGCGGCGTGCCGCAACGAAGACGGTAGTTTCGTCATTTTTCAAAGCTTATTGGCTACACACCGCGAGGTCAGACTTCTGACAAGGAAGTGAGATGAGGGCGTTGGGCGGAGCACGTCTTTCTGCTCTTTCAGGAAGACCATCGGTAACCGAGAGTAGAGGAATTCCCTGAGCGATGTTTCAGACCGAACATAATGCATCGTCCGAGAGTACGGGAACGTTTCTCCGCCCGTATCGCGGCGTGGAAACGTGAGAAAAACTTTCCGCGCTGCACGTACATAGATACATACTATCTAGGCACTCCGGGACTCCGCGAATGTAACTTACAAGAAATTCCGGCCGCGATTGCATAAACTTTCCGCGGAGATTACGCGCGCGTAATAATTTCGAACGTTTCGATTGTTATGTCATCGAACGATTACGTTGGGAACACCTTGCGCGTGTTAATTGCCGTCGGAACGCCTCGGAGCATACGCGGAACAGTGCTCGGATGTTTATTGCCAGCCATTGCCAGCGACGCGTTACAAATTAGATTTTCCGAAGGCAGTATTACACGTCATTAGACTGTTAATTCGCGGGGTGAGCCTATAGAACACGTGAGCCAAGCGTTAGAGATTTCACTGCCGGTATGCCGGCGCGGTACGGTGATACAAATTAGCGTTACAATAGGAGAAACGAGAATATACATATGTACGCAGATAACACCTTTATGCGATTCCCTCGGAACCGCGAATTCAGCAATATAATTGGCATAATTACTGTTCGAGCTACTTGGTATTCCGGTTGCCGCGCCTCGATGCGGAATAATTCCTCTCGCTCGCGTTGCGAAAGTACGATCACCGGTGAAATAAAACGCGCCGCGTGTATAATAGATAATTTACGACAGACGGCAAGTTTATAAAGATGCGGACCTCAGCCCGGGCCGCATAATCACCGCGCAAGGAAACAGTGAAATGCGACGTAATTTTTGTTTAATCGACGTAAGAGAGTACTCTCCCGTTACGCGAACTCACCGTAGTCTATTAGAGAGAAGAAGTCGTTCGTGTAAACACAGTGAGCGGCTTCAGTATAGACTGGAATCGTTCCGAGCCAAATGAAATAAAGGCTTAAATAACTTTTTCTTCCGATTACGGGTTTTTCGTAGGACTAAACATTTCATTATCCCGTTTCACGCGTGACAGTAACCGTCTCTTGTTCTTGTAGTACGTCCCGCTGCCCGATAAAGCGAGCTCGATACGTAAGTCAAACGCGAATGAGTCATTTGAACGGTCGCTGAACGTTACGCCGGTTCCGTTTGCAACCTGTTCACGTCGGTCCGAGTCGACGGCGTGAAAACACGCGAAACGGGAAGAGCGATGAAGTGTGGCAATTTCTCCGTTCGACGCCCCGGTCTTCCTCAGAACGCGACGCAGGGACTAAAATGGAGTACGGAAAATTGTCTGCGAGCCGGCGATCGCGGAGGCGAGACACCGAGCGTCCCGAGGCGCGGAAAGAACGCGGCCGCGCGGGGAGGAGACGGGGACACGCGACTCGTTAAAACATCGCGTCGCACGACAAAAAAGAAGCCGGCTAGCATTGCGTGCGAGGGCGTGACGTCGATAAAACGTTATTTACAGCACCTTCGCCGGGCCTAGATGCTCCTCTAAGGGACAGCGCGGTGTCGGAGTCGAAGCGCACGTTATTCCCGCGGTTACTGGCGTAAATTATCCAGCAACTTACCGGGAATATTTCACGGCGTTGACGGTAAACCTTGCGTTAACGTCCGACTCGCTTGTCCGCGTGAATTTACGACCGGTGTCCACGTTCGTGCACGATGCGCGCCGCTTTTTCGCGGTCCGCCTTTTAGATCTACTAGTACCTAAATAGGTACGCGCCACGAGAGCGCTTGTAATAGATTTTTGCTACTTTTTTAACCGCGGCCTCAGCACGTGTCCGGCGCGGGGAAGAAAGAGCTCGCAGATGGCCCGGCGACGCGGCGTTCACGCGTTCGCGATATTTAAACGACTCACTCGAATTCACGAGCATACGGACAATTTGGATGAAGTCGTTGAAAGCAAAAGCTAATGGTCCGCCTATTCCCGTTGGCTTAAGTGGATCTGAAATAACATGAACTCCGGAAGATGGTAACGCGCCTTTTCAAATCCCTACGGATTCGTTTATGATAGTAAGCAATTTAACGAATGCAAAGAAACGCCAAAGTCGGAATCGCGCACCGTGATATAATAATAATGATAATACTTTATCTTACGGACAGACGCCTATTATAACATACAATAAGTATAATCAAGTAACAGAAATAAAAATATAGATAAATAGTAAAAAACAAAAGAACGTACATAAAAGCTCAATTAAGCAAACAAAAAAAAAAAAGAAAAAGAAGCCACAAGATATTGAATGATGAATTATAGACGGATGAATTATAAACAAAATAGAAAGAAATAACAAGCAACAATTTAGAAACAATTTCGAAGTGTCACTGCGGGTGTATAAGAAAGTGCAGTACGCATCTTCCTTTTAACGCAACGAACTTATTTATATATTTGCGAAAAAGTTTCGAATGAACGATACGCGTAGAAGAGAGAAGGACTGAACTAAAGATTCTTTATTTTACCGTGCCATGCCGCAGCGTGCACAGTCGAATAAATATACGACGACGTCGTCTGTCGCAAAAAAAATCAATAACAGCGCGTCTCTCGGGCTGCTGACTCGCAAGACGAAAGTCCGTTGTGGTTAAGCAGCTCTTAAATGAATGCGCATCGAAGTACTTTCATCGGTCGGCGAAGAACATTGTCAGAGGCTCGGCGCAAATGGTACAGAGCTCTCGCTGTAGAGATGTATACTCTTGGTTATCTATCACAATGCAGGCAGAGACGCAATTAATCCCGAACTACTGACCGTTGTTCTCGTATTCATAGCACTGTACTTCCTACCGTTAATGTCCCTAAGCAATCTCCGACCAATGTACGAAAATTCCAACGGAAGCAATCCAACGGAAGCAATAAAACTATTTCTAAACTATTATTGCTTCGAGTAGAGTGCGATTGGTTTTAGGACAGTGCCGTTATTCTAGTCTGGTTGAGTCTACATCCAAGAATTCAGACCGAGTTAAAAGCGAATAGCTGATCGTGCGTGAACGTCTATTAGGCGACAGCAGCATTTTCTGAATAATCACGATCATAAGAGTGTAACGAAGGATTTAAAATCAGGAAATGCGACGTGTTTGTTTTCAAGACTTTCATCCGGTGCGCGTTAGTGCGCGGACATAAGTATTGGAAGCAAAGGTAAAGTACAATCTGTTGAACTTTAATGTCTCGGATCGCTACGGATTTCACGTGTACGCAATTAAAACGTTAACTAAGGCCGCAGGAATATTATTATTAGAATATCCGAATACCAGGAATAGTTGGAAGAGTAAGAGCCCTCTAATCACGATACACCCGCCAGAATTCCTGGCCGTGGTGACGATAGCTTAACGAGTGCCTTGTTAGCGCGAGCACGGTCGAACAAGCAGCGAAATGAATATTTCATCGCGATGCACGGACGCCACGTGGGCGCCACGTTTGCGGAGCGTCGATTCATAATGTACCTGGTGCGGCGTCGATGATTCGCGCACAAGATTGGATATTACAAATCACAATGAAGATGTAAATTCACATTCCTCTTAATATCGTAATCACTTAGGAAATTTGTGGTTACCACAGTTGCGTGATCGCAATCGATTACTCTTTTTCTATACTGTTTCATACTTATTGTTAGTACGCTTTATTAATTACGGCCGTACAACAGATTATAAGATTTGGCCAGCGAAATGATTAGTCATTAGAACAAAATTTGAAAATTGATATCGACTGCTATACGTACTCGAGAAAGAAGATTAATAATGAACACGTAATGCTGTTTGAATATTCTACGTCGTAGCAATTGCTATCAATATGCGAGTAAACTGTACTACGAATTATAACTAGACAATAAATCTGCTATCAAGAATGATCGGTGATACATTGTACGGTACAGGAGGTGGTAGATAACAATCCCAATCTTCCCGGAAGATAAGCGGGTTTAAGTCGAAGCTACGTTCTTATCCTGCCATGATCCAGCGATATCCTGTATATGACAGGAGCGGGCGTGTACGTTATAATAATTGATAAACAATGCGGAATAGAGTGCAGAACTGAACGAGCGATCGTTTCCTGGTCGCGTGGGCGGAGGCGTGTAGCGTGCGTTTATGTGCCAATAATGCGGATGGTACAATAATGCGAGTTCACGATGCTTGTAGGGCCACGGAAGCAGGGCGAGCCTAACCGCAATAATAAAGCGCAGAGCCATGAACGATAGCGTAGTACCGCATACGGTAATGCGTACACGTAACGTAATCTTCAGGGTCGTTGATAGTTTTCCTTTCCTTATGCGCGACTTGCAGTTTACACTTGAGCCAGAAATTCGATACTGATATTTCAATTATGTACGTACTATCATTGGAAATGCAACGTGAAATGGAGTAAAATTATAAAATAACGGTTACAAAAAAATGTGTATACCAAGGGAGTTTACTTGATAATTGAATTAACGATAAGATTTAGCTACGATGTTACATGGGCTTGCGTCTGCATATAAAGAGATTTGTGTCAAAATTCCAAGGTTCTTCGTTGCTTTATAACCGAGATATAACGTTTTAAAAATTTGCGAATTTTACAATCTTATGGGAAAATGAATTTTCATCGAATGTATTAACGAATATCTAACTATGTAACTGTTATTTTGTTATAATTGTCGGTCTCTTATGTTAACATTACGTCTCGAAATGACGTACATTCCCCAGTTATTCTATGTCCAATTCCATTTGTTATAAACATATAGGAAATGTGTAAACCAATTTTGTACCTGATCTGTGTAACGAAAAATAAAGCAATACAAACATTTAAGAATAAAATGCCAGCATTCGTGAATTTTTAAAATGGTTTTCAATTAATTAGGAAAGAAGAAAATTTGGAAATTTATTCTAATAGCACATTTGCTTGATAATACGGAGTGGCACGTTTATATATGGTCGCATATGAGTCAGCCTAAAATCCGGAAGCGATGTGTGAACGGGTCACATTACGTCATCTTTAATTAATGATGCTTTAAACCAGATTCAGACGTGGAGTAAGTGAAAAATAAATGTAACTGACACTCCTATCGTGTCTAGGAGTAGATTCTTTTTTTCTTTTACTGTATCCAACTTTCTGTCATTAGTGGAGATAGATACAATTAATAGCCCGCCTTTTCGCTCATCTTACGTGATAAATCAATACACCTATGCGTGCTCTTTTTAGATTGATCGTAATGAAACGTAATTTATTTGGCTGAAATCAAAATTTATTACTAGTTGCCTAGAGATATATCGTTCAAACTTAATAATTATAAAAATTGAAAGGTCCATGTTGCTAATTGGTTTCATTTTGAAGGTCGAGATACTATCGGAAAGGCAGGCAATGTTTTTAATACATTTGTTACGAATGATGTAAGTACCATTAATAGAAATGTAGACTATCAATTTCAATATCGTGTATCACAAAACTTGCAGAAAGTGCTGTACATGTTTATACGAATTCTGCATAAATGTCATTATTATGGAGCAATGATTTGTTTCACAAAGTAAAAAATATTTTGTAGTAATTTAGGCGAGGCGTTCTAGTACGTACCTAAGTACCTGTCCTTAAATCGTTCGTAATTGCATGGAAAAGTCACTGTCGTTAATCTTGTCTCCGTCACAGAGTAATCACTGTCCAGCGATAAGACGATATCGGAATGCCGAGGCGGCCCCACCCGGTCGTCTGACGATCTTAAAATACTGGTGCAAGACGTACAGAGATACTCGATACATCCTGCAACGAGTCCTTATTATCGAGATCCTACGCGTTACATTCGAACGTGAACGAGCAACGTATCTATGTAAAATTAGACTTGGAATGAGACCGGTCAAAGAAATAGAATATATATCGTGTATCTAATTCTTCAATTGCAAGCCGATGGAAGCAATGAATAATGATGGGTAGGGAGACTTATTCATTTTTATTTATTCCTTGATTTACTAATAGGCATTTTTTACGTATATATGTACATAATTTTATAACTGATAAAATATATACACAATTGTATCTGAATAACAACATGAATAAAAAGTTTATGTCTGACACGACATTTGTTACATTTATTCATGAGCAAGAGGGTGAACAAATAAATTTTGTTACTTCTCAGCCTGAATAAAGCTGAACTCTATACTTGTAAACAGTTAGAAGACATTTGATAGACTATTCGGATGATATACAGGTCTATTTAAATGCACTGATCTCTTAAAAAATGCTATGACTCAATCTACCTTCGCCATCTTCGGCTTGCTGGATCGTAAAACGTTATCGTTGGTCTGGTTATTTCATCTGCAATAACCTTGCCGGGCTGGAAGCGCGTGTGCGACGAACTATCAGGCGGGGCACAATACGATTACGGATCACCGACATTAAAACACTTGCCGCGAATTGTTAGGTAACTGATTGTGCAAATTAAACTCGCACACGTGGGTACGCAGTACGCGCGCACCCGGAAGATTGCACTGCACGCTCGTGCCTAGCCATCCGGCGTTATCAAATCGCCGCGCCATACCAGCCCGCCTACGTTCGAGAATAATTCGGATTAAGTCTTGCACGAAAATGCTTGCGGTTTCAACGTTGCGGTCACGCNATACATTTATTCATGAGCAAGAGGGTGAAAAAATAAATTTTGTTACTTCTCAGGCTGAATAAAGCTGAACTCTATACTTGTAAACAGTTAGAAGACATTTGATAGACTATTCGGATGATATACAGGTCTATTTAAATGCACTGATCTCTTAAAAAATGCTATGACTCAATCTACCTTCGCCATCTTCGGCTTGCTGGATCGTAAAACGTTATCGTTGGTCTGGTTATTNGCGAGATACTATTGGAAAGGCAGGCAATGTTTTTAATACATTTGCTACGAATGATGTAAGTACCATTAATAGAAATGCAGACTATCAATTTTAATATCGTGTATCACAAAACTTGCAGAAAGTGATAGACATGTTTATACGAATTCTGCATAAATGTCATTATTATGGAGCAATGATTTGTTACACAAAGTAAAAAATATTTTGTAGTAATTTAGGCGAGGCGTTCTAGTACGTACCTAAGTACCCGTCCTTAAATCCTTCGTAATTGCATGGAAAAGTCACTGTCGTTAATCTTGTCTCCGTCACAGAGTAATCACTGTCCAGCGATAAGACGATATCGGAATGCCGAGGCGGCCCCACCCGGTCGTCTGACGATCTTAAAATACTGGTGCAAGACGTACAGAGATACTCGATACATCCTGCAACGAGTCCTTATTATCGAGATCCTACGCGTTACNTTTATCACGTCCTTCTTTGGATAAAAACTAATACAGTTTGAGGAATGTTCGTACCAATGAGAAAAAATAATATTATGGAGCAGTCGTTCCTACAATGATCGTACCTAGTGAAGCGTGTGACCGGCTCTTTTTTTATGACAGACATTCTACTGAGGTTCTCTAGACGGAAAAGGAATTCTTTGTTTGAGAGTGGAGATACCAGTCAGTTCCTGATCTGTTATTGACAGTTCCTGATTCTCCACAGAAATAGTTTTCTTAGGAAGTTTGAACGATATACACAATTCTATTTCAGCAGAAAGCTGTGCAGATGATGATTNACGAAAGTCCGTTGTGGTTAAGCAGCTCTTAAATGAATGCGCATCGAAGTACTTTCATCGGTCGGCGAAGAACATTGTCAGAGGCTCGGCGCAAATGGTACAGAGCTCTCGCTGTAGAGATGTATACTCTTGGTTATCTATCACAATGCAGGCAGAGACGCAATTAATCCCGAACTACTGACCGTTGTTCTCGTATTCATAGCACGGTAATTCCTACCGTTAATGTCCCTAAGCAATCTCCGACCAATGTACGAAAATTCCAACGGAAGCAATCCAACGGAAGCAATAAAACTATTTCTAAACTATTATTGCTTCGAGTAGAGTGCGATTGGTTTTAGGACAGTGCCGTTATTCTAGTCTGGTTGAGTCTACATCCAAGAATTCAGACCGAGTTAAAAGCGAATAGCTGATCGTGCGTGAACGTCTATTAGGCGACAGCAGCATTTTCTGAATAATCACGATCATAAGAGTGTAACGAAGGATTTAAAATCAGGAAATGCGACGTGTTTGTTTTCAAGACTTTCATCCGGTGCGCGTTAGTGCGCGGACATAAGTATTGGAAGCAAAGGTAAAGTACAATCTGTTGAACTTTAATGTCTCGGATCGCTACGGATTTCACGTGTACGCAATTAAAACGTTAACTAAGGCCGCAGGAATATTATTATTAGAATATCCGAATACCAGGAATAGTTGGAAGAGTAAGAGCCCTCTAATCACGATACACCCGCCAGAATTCCTGGCCGTGGTGACGATAGCTTAACGAGTGCCTTGTTAGCGCGAGCACGGTCGAACAAGCAGCGAAATGAATATTTCATCGCGATGCACGGACGCCACGTGGGCGCCACGTTTGCGGAGCGTCGATTCATAATGTACCTGGTGCGGCGTCGATGATTCGCGCACAAGATTGGATATTACAAATCACAATGAAGATGTAAATTCACATTCCTCTTAATATCGTAATCACTTAGGAAATTTGTGGTTACCACAGTTGCGTGATCGCAATCGATTACTCTTCTTCTATACTGTTTCATACTTATTGTTAGTACGCTTTACTAATTACGGCCGTACAACAGATTATAAGATTTGGCCAGCGAAATGATTAGTCATTAGATCAAAATTTGAAAATTGATATCGAATGCTATACGTACTCGAGAAAGAAGATTAATAATGAGCACGTAATGCTGTTTGAATATTTTACGTCGTAGCAATTGCTATCAATATGCGAGTAAACTGACTACGAATTATAACTAGACAATAAATCTGCTATCAAGAATGATCGGTGATACATTGTACGGTATAGGAGGTGGTAGATAACAATCCTAATCTTCCCGGAAGATAAGCGGGTTTAAGTCGAAGCAACGTTCTTATCCTGCCATGATCCAGCGATATCCTGTATATGACAGGAGCGGGCGTGTACGTTATAATAATTGATAAACAATGCGGAATAGAGTGCAGAACTGAACGAGCGATCGTTTCCTGGTCGCGTGGGCGGAGGCGTGTAGCGTGCGTTTATGTGCCAATAATGCGGATGGTACAATAATGCGAGTTCACGATGCTTGTAGGGCCACGGAAGCAGGGCGAGCCTAACCGCAATAATAAAGCGCAGAGCCATGAACGATAGCGTAGTACCGCATACGGTAATGCGTACACGTAACGTAATCTTCAGGGTCGTTGATAGTTTTCCTTTCCTTATGCGCGACTTGCAGTTTACACTTGAGCCAGAAATTCGATACTGATATTTCAATTATGTACGTACTATCATTGGAAATGCAACGTGAAATGGAGTAAAATTATAAAATAACGGTTACAAAAAAATGTGTATACCAAGGGAGTTTACTTGATAATTGAATTAACGATAAGATTTAGCTACGATGTTACATGGGCTTGCGTCTGCATATAAAGAGATTTGTGTCAAAATTCCAAGGTTCTTCGTTGCTTTATAATCGAGATATAACGTTTTAAAAATTTGCGAATTTTACAATCTTATGGGAAAATGAATTTTCATCGAATGTATTAACGAATATCTAACTATGTAACTGTTATTTTGTTATAATTGTCGGTCTCTTACGTTAATATTACATCTCGAAATGACGTACATTCCCCAGTTATTCTATGTCCAATTCCATTTATTATAAACATATAGGAAATGTGTAAATCAATTTTGTACCTGATCTGTGTAACGAAAAATAAAGCAATACAAACATT